>JAODAL010082349.1:0-11604 GCA_025379985.1 Phyllomedusa bahiana
ATTAAATTGTGTATGGATAATATTTGCACCTATCAAATACACCTGCAGTTACTAGAAAAGATCTGTATCCTAATATAAGTACAGGCTGCACAAAATACAAGCTTATATTTCACCAAAAACTGGCCCAAAACTGTTAATAAAAACCCATTTCAATGCAGGGTTAAAGCAGAGTCTGGGCTGCACAATATCCACTCTCCTTTCAAAAGCCTGCCTGCCTGCCAGCCTGTCTGTCTGTGTTCACCCGCACATAAACCCCCCTCCCCCTCCTGGGGCTGTACAGCGCTAGATGCTCCTTTAAAATTCTCAGCCTAAGTAACTAAAAACTAAAAATCTCTAATCTACCTAAGTTCTAATGTTCACAGCTAAAAGCATAGTTGTCTGTGTGAACAGGGAGAACAGTTTCACTGATCTGTTTTGAGAGAGACCGAGCACACGTCCTGCTCTTATGATACACAGACACACACTGATGCTGAACAGGAAGGGCTGTTCTATGTAAAACGAGGTCATGTGATTTTTCCAGCCAATCACAACCATACACATCCCAGTAATGACATCGCACACCCATCTCTCCCTGCTCTATTCTCTAAGCTGATTTGCTGGCCGCCAAAATGACAGGAAGCGCCGAAAATGACACGATATTAATAGATTATGCGCAAATTTTAACCTAAATTATCGCGCGATCGAAAAAATCCGATCAACATAAAAACCGTGCCGATTTCAACTTTGTCGATAATAATCACTCAACACTACTCTTGACCTGTGTGTTGACGGTCTCCAAGACACGTTAATTTTCTCTTGGCACGTTATGCTACCCGTGGAGTTTGAGGATACGAAACCTGCACCATCCCAGCAGTGTGGAAGAGTGTGTACTGAGCCTAAGATCCACCATCAACACCAGAGACATCCACTTCCACCCAACTCACCCAGTGACCTGTCACAGAGATGTAGCGCCCTTGGCCGTGCTTACTAGTCCATGTATTTGTGGTCAGATGGACCTTGCTGGACACAGATGCAGCCAACGTGCTGGAGATTTTTTTCTGACACGTGGCTGGCCAGGGCTGGGATGGCTTTTCGGGAAAACAGATGCCTACTCAGAATCTGGTATTGGGGGCAGGCAAGGGCCATGACGCTGCGGAACCCATCTGTGTCCACCAGGCGGAAAGGCAACATTTAAAAGGCCAAGAGCCTGACAATGCCGACATTCAGGCTTTTGGCTTTAGGATGGTTGGGATGAAAACGCTTCTTCTGCTCTCACACCTGGTACACAGAAGGCTGGCTGCTAGACTGGCCGCTGTACGGCGTGCAGGTCCAACTGGTGGAAGGAGAAGGGGTAGGCTCTGTCTCTGGTGGTGGTGGTATTCGGGTAACAGTGTGTGGCACTGGGGCTGATGCTTGCTCATGCCGCTCTAGGACATGGGCAGCAGAGGAACGCTTGGTCTCGGAGGAGGAGACAGAGGGTGTCACAGTGGCTGGAAGACCAGGACCTACATGGCCTTTTTTCTCCAAATGATTCCTCCACTTCAATGCTTTAGATGCATGTGCCTATTCATGTTCGTGGTGGTTAAAGACTTTAGATTCTTGCCTCTACTGATGCGTTGACGGCAAATCCGGCATATGATATCGCTCGGCGAATCTGAGGCTTGATTGAAAAAGCCCAGGCTTCAAAGGTCCTGGACCTCTTCAATGGTAATAACCTAGTAGCGGTGTTTCCGCTGCCACCAATGACCATGGCTGGTGGATTAATGTAAGCGAACTTCTGCAACCGCCCTCTCCCTTTCTGAGGCCAGACCCACATTGACACTACCCCATCATCTTCCTCATCATCCACTGATGAGGCGCTCGCAAGCAAATGCTGCTGAAAAGACCACGTTGGATCCACACTGTCATTTTCAACATCATCATCATCATCACAGGTGACTTTCTTGTCCTGACAATCTACATCCTGAATCTGCGGGCTAGAAGCCACAGGCACTGCAAGGCGTTGCTGACTGCTCGGGATTTCTGCCGACTGACCAGCTTCCTTCGCATCGGATGGCATCAGCGATTTGGCATCAAAGCAGACAAAATAATCCTCTTTGGCCTCTTGATCTTTTGAAATGGCTTCTGACCCAACCGCATTGTGTCATCAAAAAGCTCTTCAGAACATGGATTATCCACAGTGGTCTGTACATGGGTTGAAATTTGGGCTGCATTTGCTTCAGGTTGGACTTATGCTGAAGATGATGTTGTCCATTTATATATCAAATGCAAAGAACCATATTCCAGCACTCCAGGATCCTGGAGTGCACAGCCGGTTGTCCGAGCAGCTCCTCATTACTGCCTTTGCAGCGCACATACAGGTACTATTTCTGTCATACACGTGCATGCTAGAAGATTGTTTTAATGTTTGGATAAGAAGATACGTTTGTTACGTCTTTTATACTATAATAAATATTTACTAAGCCGGAGTGCTGGAATATGGTTCTTTGCATTTGATATATAATGGATGAAGTTGAATGGGGAAGAGGATGCCCATTTAAGGAACCATAGTATGCATTGTTGTTTATACAAGTGTAGCGGTGAAGATTTATGAATGACGATGATGTTGATGACATTTGTGGCTGTGAATGAGAGGACAAGGAGGTAAAACCACTGGATGCAGGTTGCGTTAACCACTGAAGAACAGACTGGCGATGCTCTTCAGTACTGAGATTCACAGATAACCGACTGAGCGATGACAGGCCTGACAGTCCTGCAACTGACGATGTGCTCGCTTATGTGTTGTCCGGAGCACTGGAAGGAGCTTTGTCTCAGACCTCGAGCTCCGTGTCCTACCCCCCTCCTTGCTTGCTTACCACCTCTACTTCGCTCCATGTCCAGAAAGATAAGTATTAAAAAGGTCTAGAAGATTTGTGAACAGTCTCTTATTGAAGAACTATACTGCAAAGACAGCAAATCACAAATGTCCTTAAATCTCTATAATTTCCAACTGGCAACTAGGATTAGAAATAGAATTGTTTCTATTGATTATCTGTGAAATGCGGTGTTATGGAAGAACTGTAACACCGAATCAACAGTGTTCTTGCTTCAGGCCTTGTAATTTACAACAGGCAAGTAGGACTAGCAATAGACTTTTTTCTACAGAATATCTGTGGTCTTTTCCCACAACTGACAGCCAGGAGTACAAATAGAATAATTTTCTACAGATTATCTAAGACATGTGGTCTTTTCCGACAACTGACAACCACACCAGGAGTAAAAACAGAATGTTTTTTCTATGGAATATCTCTGAAATGGGATCTTTTCTCACAACTGACAACCAGGAGTATAAATAGAATAATTTTCTACGGATTATCAAAGAAATGTTGTCCTTTCTGACAACCAGGGGTAGAAATAGAAATGTTTTCTACAGAATATCTCTGAAATTTGGTCTTTTCCCACAACTGATAACCAGGAGTACAAATAGAATATTTTTCTACGGATTATCTAAGAAATGTGGTATTTTCTGACAACTGACAACCACACCAGGAGTAGGAATAGAATTTTTTTTTCTATGGAATATCTCTGAAATGTGGTCTTTTACCACAACTGACAACAAGGAGTACAAATAGAATAATTTTCTATGGATTATCAAAGAAATGTTGTCCTTTCTGACAACCAGGGGTAGAAATAGAAATGTTTTCTACAGAATATCTCTGAAGGAGAGTCTTTTCCCACAACTGACAACCAGGAGTACAAATAGAATATTTTTCTACGGATTGTCTAAGAAATGGAGTCTTGTATGACAACTGACAAACACACCAGGAGTAGAAATATAATTTTTTTTTCTACGGGAATATCTCTGAAATGTGGTCTTTTCCCACAACTGACAACCAGGAGTACAAATAGAATAATTTTCTATGGATTATCAAAGAAATGTAATCCTTTCTGACAACCAGGGGTAGAAATAGAAATGTTTTCAAAGGAATACCTCTGAAATATGGTCTTTTCCCACAACAGACAACCAGGAGTATAAATAGAATATTTTTCTATTGAATATTTAGGAAATGCGGTCTTTTCTGACAACTGAAATGTTTTCTACAGAAAATCTATGAAATTAGGTGTTTTGGAACAACTCTGACAACCAATCAACAGTGTTCTTCCTTCAGTCCTTGTGATTTTGAACTACCAAGTAGGACTAGCAATTCACTTTTTTCTACAGAATAGCTAAGGATTGTGGTCTTATGTGAAAAGCATTAAGGATTATAAACAGGATATTTTTCTATGGAATATCTTGGAAATTGGATCTTATGGAAGAATGAGGTCTTTTACACTAGCTACCCCCCAAAAAAAATACTGCTGCATGTGAATAAGGGGAATGAAAAGAAGTTTTCTGCCAAAAAGCTGTATATCAAAGCAATTTCTGTTTAGGGCTGATTTCCTAAGTGTCCTGTACACGGACTGACCATATTACACTGCAGCACAAACGTTGTGGCCAAGTAATGACATTTTCCAGAATAAAACTGTATAGAACATTGATTTCTTATGAGAGATTAACGTAACTGTGTCTGATGCAGAAGTTCCCACCACAACCAAGCGGCCCCCCTCCTCAGAGACTGCTGCCAGGAAGTTTAGGGCAATGCAGAAATAAATTATGCTGCTATCTCACAGTGATTTGACATGAGAGATAATATAGTTGTGTCTGATGCAGAAGCTGGGCCCCGAGCCAGGCCCCCGCCCCCCAGCCACGGAACGGGGGCCGGTTAGGGCAATGCAGCGGTATCGAAAGCTCTGACTAATAAGGTCTAGAATTGCCTAATCTTGCTGTACCCTAACCTAACTAATCTATCTAGCAGCCTTTCCATGGTGAAAATGCTGGGAAATAGTGTCTGCCAGCTTATAAAAAAAGCTAAGCAGAGAGAGAGCGATCAATTCTGGAAGCTAATGACGGCAAGCAGGAAGTGCCGTGACATAGATAAAACAGGGTCATGTGATTTTAGCAGCCAATGATATCCCTACACCCCCCATTGGTGACGTTCTTGACCCTCTCCCCCTCTGTGCTCTGCACTGATTTTGTATTTCCAGTAGAATTTACTGCAATGGTCACAAAGACTGCAAAGCTGGGGGTCTTCTTAAACCCTAGTTAGGGGCAGGTGAGCATGTTTGAATCCTCAGATGTTAAATAGGTGCCTGGTTCTGAGGCAGCTGATACATTTTACCTAAAAGTTATGGAGGACAATAGTTACAGTATCACAGACGTGGTAAGTCCTGTGGTTTGTGGCGACCTACAGGTGGGGCCATGTGCAGCCAGATGTCCGCTGCACCTACTGGTGTTAAAAAGGTGACGGAGTTGCCTAATGTGAACACAGCCCTTTTGGTACTTGAGTGGGAGAACCATAAAGATGATGGCTGGGCTGCTATGAGTGATGTCCCATTTGTAATTGTGTCAGCCATTAACTCCAGTGCTCGATGTAAAGTGGATGGTGTGCAAGATATAGGAGTATCTCTGATAGACGCTGAGAGTTCTCTCTTAGAGATGGTTATAGGGGATGTGAGGGAAACATCTCCACACGGTGCTGCAGAGGTGCCAGTAAGCAGAGGTGTGAATGTGTCCTCTGGCACTAGTGAAACACCAGGTAATGTTGTCATTGTCGAGATTGGCAGGGGAACCCTGCAATTATTACCATGCATGTTATAAGGGCACTGAGAAGAGTGATGTCATTAAAGCTTCTGGTGATACTAGTGTAGTTGCTGGGACCAACCAGGGGTCTTTTTCTTATAGTGAAGACACTGCCCAGTTGCAAAATGACAAGGCGGTCTGTGTGTGTAAGAAGGCTGCAAGGTATGACAGCACTGATATTGGGGTTGTCAGTAGTAATCTTTTGAATGTGAGCATGCGGGCTAAAGGTGAAGACATCCTTTTTGCAGGGCGTGCATGGGTTGTGTCACCTGTAGAAAGTGGCTATAAACTGTCTGTTGCTTAGTGTAGGGTGAGTGCATGGTGTGTGCCCGCAGCTGAGCTGTATATGAACAATGTCGTCTCTGCACCTGGAGATGTGGGGATTATGTTGCCCCAAAGTAGGAGCTTTGACTCCGGAGGAAGGGTTGTGCGGTTTAGAAAATCCTATGTCCTTTGTCAAAGGGGGGGATATGTGGCAGAGCGAACTAGGCGGTCGCATAGGGCTGCCACTAGGTGGTGTACAGCATATTACCTGCTAAAAAACGTGTCACCAAGTGCCTGTTCTCAGTGGGGAAGCCAGTTGTTGTCTGTCAGCAATGCTAGGTTGCTGACACCTGGATGTAGTACGGCTGATGCCGAGCCATCATGGTCTGGCTTTTCCCAGAACAGCTATAGTAAGGTGGGTGGCCGTTCCCACATTCCAGAACAGGTTTTGTGCAGGTCTCTGGTACTGTAGGTAATTGGGGGGAGGGGGAGTCTTCCGTCTGCAGTGTGGAGCGACAGTAGAGTCGGAGAGAGTCTCTGCCCTCAGAGGTGATGATAGATCCAGACTAACGATAGACAGGGTCTGTAATTGTGTGAGTTAGTGGCTAGACATCCTAGGATTTGAGTTGTGTACCTGTTCATGTTCCTGTGCCTGAATAAAGCTGTCTGAGGCCAGTGTTAAAAGAAGCCTGGTGTTGGAGTGTTATGTGTTGATGTGCCACAACCGTTCTATGGATGAATCAAGATGGTGTCCAATCGCCAAGCGAGACGTTACATTTATATATATATATATTCGCTACTATTGATTTACGGCACATATGTTGAAGGGACAATGTTCTAATCAATGAAAGTAGATTGATATGTATGAGATATTTAATTTACCCAGAGATAATATTAAAATAATATATGTATCATGCATTGTAAAACCCATATTTATTGTTAGATATTCATTATTTACCTATGAATCTTAGAAAAGTGAAAAATGAAGTTGTGTCCTATTGAAAAATGTATAGATTTTCCACAAAGTAGAATCATATCTTTGCCTGTGTACAAAAATAGCTCTGGATGTGTTTTTAAGCCAGTTTTTAAAGGAGATAATAGTTTTCCCGAATAGAATAAATGATATGGAGTAAATGATGCAAGGATCTCATTCAATCCTGAGAATAAAGTGGCTGAAACAAAATCGACTTGCTGATCATATTTCTTTGTATTTGGGATCAGTAAGGGTTCCAGAGGTCGGATCCATATTGATCATAAAATGCTAACATATTGTAGCAATATCCCACAGCCCTTTTGGATATGAGTACTTCTTTAAGCTTACAACCAATAGATGTGAAATAAATAATATGATATAAATCTTTTTGCTTTCCTTTAAAGTTGTCAGCATAAGACTTTAAAGGAATAACATACAAATGTGGTCAAGACATTCCAAAAACAAAGTTCTGAGAACACAATTTGATGCAAAGATTTTTCCAAGCAGGAATCACTTACCTTGTCATATTTTCTGTCACAGAGATTAGAGTTCAGGGTACTCCAGCGATATTTATTAAGTGATGTCTGAGACATCTTAAGTACGATCCCTTTTGTTTGCTATAGAAATGCACAAGCTTACATTTACCAAAAAAACTGTATAGTAAAATAAAATAGTTAATGAAATAGTAAAAACCGTTTAAAGTATAATTATGGCTCTTAATCTTTATTTTGAAACAAGCATGATGCAGATTGATAATTTAGTAATACCAATTAAGCTGCTTTACGGAGTGGCAAACTTTGCAATTGCCCAGGACTCCCATTTTCTATTTTGTCTTCGAAAGACTTAACCCTAAACCTGATAGTGGATCATGTTAAGTTTCACGGCCTTGTGTTACCATATAAACGCTATTAAAATGACTTTAGTTTATGAAAAAAGATACACAGTTGAAACCAGAAGTTTACATACACTATATAAAAAGACATGAGTGCATGTTTTTCTCACTATCTGACATGAAATCAGACTAAACCTTACCTGTTTTAGGACAATTATTTTATTTGCCAAATGCCAGAATAATGAGAGAATTTTTAAGGCATTTTTATTAATTTCTGCAAAGTCAAAAGTTTACATACACTAGGATTACTATGCCTTTAAACAATTTGGGACAGTCCATATAATGTTTTCCCTGTCTTTGGGAAACTTTTTGATAGGTTTTTTTGGCAACATCTGAGTTAATTAGAGACACACCTGTGGATTTACTTTAAAGCACACCAGAAACACACTACTTCTGTGTGTAACATCATGAGAAAGTTTAAAGAAAGCAGCCAAGATATCAGAAAGAGAATTGTGGACTTGCACAAGTCTGGTTCATTCTTGGGTGCAATTTCCAGATACCTGAAGGGGCCTCATTCAGCTTGTGTCATTATTCCCATTGAAACGGGTACTGTATCAACATGGTCATAAAGGCCACTCTCCATAGCAATATGACCAAAGCTGAATTTTACCACCTTTACTAGCGTTAACAGTATAACATACAAGTAATTGCTGAAGAGCATAGAAAAGTAAGCGGAATACTTATCAGAGTCTCTGACATGTTGCAGACTTCATAACCGCATGAAGCTAGGAGAAGAGTAGCTGGACGCTCCGGCCGTCCGCACATCCATGCGACGTTTCGAAGATAGACTTCTTTATCAAGCATGCGCAGTGAGATGCTGATGGTCTTTATATACTATCCTGCAATATAGACAGGTACAAACAATTAAACAGATACGATTATAAAAACACTTTCATATTAAGATTTTCATTCAAGCCTCGTGGATATAGAGCATCCAAGGGGATAATCCAATAACTCTCCCTTTTTAATAAATTTATGCTATTCGCTTTTTCCCCATATCCAACCTCCTCCACTACGCACCACTTTAATTCAGATACCCCATGTTGCACTTCAAATAAATGCCTAGCAACCGTACTTTCATCATGATATTTTTTTATCCTTACTGGTATCTTCCGGTACCTCATTTTTATCTCGTTTTTGCTTATAGAGTCTGAAGGCAGATCTGTGCTCATTAATACGTGTTTTTACTGCTCTACTAGTTTGACCAACATATGGTTTACCGCAAGGGCACTTTATCAAGTACACGACTGAGCTGCTATTACAGGTAAAAAATCCCCATATTTGAATGGATGTGCCTTGCGACAGATGGTTTATAGTAGTTCCTTTTATAATACTACTGCAATTTTGACAATTTAAGCAGGCATACGTGCCTTTCTTTTTTGTTTGCAACACTTGTTGCTTGGTCTCTTTTTTACGTAGGTCAGTGTGAACTAGGTTTTATCCTAATGTGCGTCCTTTGCGGTAAACAAACATGGGTCTATCTTTAAATAATCCCCCATATTGTACATCATTGACAAGTATGTCCCATTATTTGTTGATAGTTTTTCTTAATTAATTGGGCATGACTATCATATCTAAATATGAGAGCAACTCTATTCTGGCATTTCTTATCTTTAGCTTTTTTTATAAGGTATTCTTCTCTCCTCTTTTGTAACAAACTTATCCCTATTTCCAATAATCTTTCTCTCTCATAGCCCCGTTATTCAAATTTATCAGTTATCCTGTACATTTGCTCCATATACAATTCATCATCGGAACAAATTCGACGGGCCCGTGTGAATTCACTTTTGGGGATACCATAAAATACTTGAGGGGCATGGAAACTCTCACGATGTAATACATTATTCCGGTCTGACTTTTTTGTATACATTGTTGTTATGAACCCTTGTTCATTTTTTGTTACCTGAACATCAAGATAATGTATAACCTGAGTCTCCATAGTCATGGTAAAATCAATAAGTTGATGTCTGGTGTTAATATATTTAGAAAACTCCATGAGCTGTGTCTCTGTGCCCATCCAAAGGACGAACACGTCATCGACATACCTATACCAGGCCCGTATGTACTTGGCATATTCAGAGGATAGAATATGTTTTTTTCTCAAACACCGTCATGAATACGTTGGCAAAACTTGGAGCTACAGGGGACCCCATAGAAGTCCCCTGTCCCTCTGCCAGTGGCCATTGCTCCAAAAGAAACATAAAAGCCAAATTAATGTTTGCAAATGCACATAGGAACAAAGACCTACATTTCTGGAGAGATGTACTGTGGTCTTACGAAACTAAAATTGAACTGTTAGGCCCTAGTGCCATCGTTTCGTTTGGAGGAAAAAGGGATAGGCTTGTAAGCTTAAGAACACCATCCCAACTGTGAAACACCGGGGTGGCAGATCATGTTGTGGGTTGTTTTGCTGCAAAGAAGGACTGGTGCACTTCACAAAATAGATGGCATCATGAGGAAAGAAAATTTTTTTTAAAATACTTAAACAACACTCAAACATCCCCAGGAAATTTTAAACCCCTTGGTGGAAATGGGGTCTTCCAAATAACAATACCTAAAGCAATGCTCCCAAAAACTAGTTACAAAGGGCTTAAGGAAAACCCCAGGTCAATGTTTTTAAGTTTCCCCCATCAAAAAAGCCCTGTCTCAATCCTATTGAAAATTTATGGGAAAAGTTGAAAAAGCAGGTGCGAGCAAAACACCCCTACAACGGGCTCATTACACCATTTCCCAAAGGGAGGAATGGGAAAAAAAATTCCCCTACCAACTTTTTGGGAGAACTTGTGGAAAGGATAACAAAACATTTGACCAAAGTCAAAAATTTAAGGGGCAAGCGAAAAAATTTTTTAATAAGGTTATGGAAAACTTTTTTGACTTTGGCAGAAAAAGTAATAAAAGCAAATTAAATTTTTTTGGGGTAATTTTTTATTGACCTAAAAGGGTGGGGTTTATTCCGATTTCATGTCAGAAGCGGAGAATCCTGTTGCTTTTAATGTCCTTTTTTTTCAACTGTAATTGATCAGGACATATATATATACATAAATATGTATGATGTCATGCACGTGGCTTCAAATTATTACAGGAATTCAATAAACAATAAGAAACAACCCTATCTCGATTTGGAAAAAAAAAAGCAAAAGAGGGAAGAAACAGAGAGAGAAGAGGCCCAGCTCCCAATAGTGGAAAATATAAAAATGAGAATTATTTTTTTTTTTTGAGCATAAAGTTTTTATTGAAATTTTCCAGTTATATATAACAAACATATAATTGCATGCGTTAGTATATTCAGAAGTAGTAAAATGACACTTATTGTTTAAGTTTTAAGAAATTCTGATAATCAAACTTTTAAAAAGTAACAAAGATTAACAATAAAAGTTAAAAATAGAACTTGCCCCATCATGACCTTGAAAAAAGAAGGGAGAAGCAACAGCTACAGAAAACCCTTTTCCAAATACCATTTATAAGAGGAGAAATCTTTGGAATGCCATGTGAATAAGAGGGCAGAACATTTTTAATTAACAAGGAGTCTATGTTTAACATTAAATTAGCTTGAAAAATTTTGAGTCTATCCATAATTTCCAATTGTCTTAACTTTGGGCACTTGTGTGGGGAATGGGTAGGAGGTCTCGATTGAAATTGTAGTTAATTCTATGAAAGAATTTCGTTCAGATAGGGGGGGGAGGATTTCCAATTTTTGGGGAATTGTGATCTAGTGGCAATGAAAATGTGGGAAAAAAGCTGTTCTAAATTGAATTGGGAATTCTGACAAATTTCGCTAAAAGGGGAAGGGCGGCGTTAAGGTAGTTTAAAGGGGAAAAAACTTTGGGCACCCCGGCT
>JAODAL010082350.1:0-11604 GCA_025379985.1 Phyllomedusa bahiana
GCACGCTGGATGGTCCTTTGTGTAGTGTGCACCCCTGGGGATAACCCTGGACCCCCCACATGTAGAGGACGAGCCCCCCGATGATATATAACTGGTAGCACAGAGGAGCACGCTGGTATGTGTCTATGTGTCCTATGTGTAGTGTACACCCCTGGGGATAACCCTGGACCCCCCACATGTAGAGGACGAGCCCTCCGATGATATATAACTGGTAGCACAGAGGAGCACGCTGGTATGTGTCTATGTGTCCTATGCGTAGTGTCCACCCCTGGGGATAACCCAGGACCCCCCACATGTAGAGGACGAGCCCTCCGATGATATATAACTGGGGTAAAAAGAGGACACGCTGGTAGTGTTTGTTCCTAGTGTAGTGTACACCCCTGGGGATAACCCCGGACCCCCCACATGTAGAGGACGAGCCCCCCGATGGTATATAACTGGTAGCACAAGGAACGTGGGATTTTCCTATTGTAGGTTTTCACCCCTGGGGGGATAAAAAATGGACCCCCCACATGTAGAGGATGAGCCCCCCCGATGATATATAAGTGGTAGCACAGAGGAGCACGCTGGTATGTGTCCTATGTGTAGTGTGCACCCCTGGGGATAACCCTGGACCCCCCACATTAAGCGAGCCCCCCGAGATTTTTAAATGGTAAAGTTCCGTAGATCAACAAAAAACAGGTTTGGTGATGATGTCACGGAGAAAAAGAGGGCTACGGCCCAGGGGCAATAGCCACTGACAGGCCGCAAACAATCCGATGGAGGAAATGAAATCACTGCTCCTCGTTAATCTCCATCCCGCGGCGCTGATCCGTCACCGCGCAGAGAACAATGGAAGCCGCTGAGGTGCAATATTTATCACTGGTGACATCCGAGCCGCAGGGAATCCACCCCGAGAAGGGGTAAAACCTTGACTCCAAACGTTCCTCTTTGATCGGGAAAACAAATTGAGACATCACATCCCGTCCATGGTGACAAATTTTATCTTCCCCATTGGCATCATCATCTTCGCCCAAAGGGTTTTACACTCCCTCCTGTCCATGTGTGACATCAAAACCGTCCAAAAGTGCATCACCTGTCCTGTGTACCTCATCATCTTCTTCCATGTGTGAAAATTATTCTGCCATGTGTGAATCTTTCGTCCATGTGTGACATCATCTCTGTCCATGTGTGATATCATCATGTCTGTCCATGTGTGACCTCATCATCTTCTTCCATGTTCCCAATCATCTCCATCCCCTGTTGAGGGGCTGTTAGTGTGGAGGTAGAGATATTACACTGGGTCCGGGACCACATCCACCAGTGACATCATCTTCGTCCATGTGTGACGTCATCATCTCTGTCCATCTGTGACGTCGTCGTCTTCGTCCATGTATGAAGGGCGTGTTCGGAGGCAGGAGGTAGAGATATTTACACAGGTCCGGGGGCCCCACCACCAGTGACATCATCTCTGTCCATGTGTGAGGGGGCATGGCGGGTGATAACACATGATTGGGGAAAAAAAAAAAAACCCTGGTGACATCATCACTTGGGATTGTGCATATCATCATCTTATTGTGAAAATTTTATCTTTCCCTGTGTGACAGCTCATCTCTTATGTTGATGTCATATCTTCGTCCATTGTACATAAACTCATCTCTTCCCTTTTGACATAACATTCCATCCTGTTGAAGGGGTTTTGTGGCAGGGGGTGGGAATTACACGGGTCGGGGGGCCCCATCCACCCGTGAAATCCTCCCTCCATGGTGAGGGCAGTCTGGGGCTGATATTACACATGGTCTGGGGAAACATCCTCTGGTGACACCATCATCTTCTTCCATGTGTGACATCATTAGCTTTTCCCGTTGACTCATGTCTGTAGGAGGGAGGTCCGGCTGATTAAAACCTGAGTTTGGGGGCCCCATCCCCTGGGGGAACTCATCATCTTCGTCCATGTGTGACATCATCATCTTTGTCCATGTGTGACATCATCATCATCATCTTCCATGTGTGACATCATCATGTCCATCCAGAGAAGGGCGTGTTCGTGGCAGGGGGGAATTTTCAGGGGGTTAGGGGCTACACCCACCAGTGACTTCTCGTCCATGTGTGGGGGACTGTTGGGCCTGATTGCACATGGTCTGGGAAACACCCTCGGTGCACCATTTTTTATGTGTGAATCATCTCTTTTCCCATGTGTGAATCTTCTGCCAAATATGTATGAAGGGCATGTTCAGTGGCAGGAGGTGGAGATATCACACAGGGTCCGGGGCCACATCCACCAGTGACATCATTTGCCATATGTGACAGATATCTCTACTATTTTTAATGTCATCATCTCTGCCCCATGTGTGACTCTCATCTTTTTCCATGTGTCATCTTAGCTTCTTCCTTGGGGGGACTCTCCCTCCGTCCAGTAGGAGGGAGGCCCGGGGGTGATATTAAAGGGGGGTCTGGGGCCCCCCCACTGTTGACATACTCATATCTTCCATGTTTATCCTGGAGCAGATATTGTGTAGGGTGGGAAACCATCCATGGTGACATCATCACCCCTACAAAAGGAAACCCTGAGGCAAAAGGGTGTTATTAACATGGCCCTGGGTAATCCTGTTTTTTCCCCCCCGGGGTTTTTTTTTGGTTTATCCAAACCGGGGGTAAAAAAGGGGTGGTGGTCCCTTTGTAGAAATGTTTCCCTTTGGGGTGGCCTTTAGTTTTTTGCTTGTCCGGGTTTTTCACGGACCTGTGGGATTTCGTCCACCCTGTGTCGTGACTCCCCTTTGCAGTTCTCCCCTCATACAGGATCACAGCCTGAGCGGCTGGAGTAAGACGTGTCGGATTGTCTGAGACGTCTGACATCACAGAGCTGTATGATGTCATGTTTCCGGGCCGTGGGGGGGGGGGGGGGCGCAGGTGTTATAACGGATCAGCATTTGTTATAATTGCTCTTCGTGTTCCAGGAATTTCAAGGCCTGAAGAAAGACCAACGGATGTGCGCGGGATAGGCGAAGCTCTACTCCTGGGAGCACATCTTCCACAGCAGCGTGGAGGGAGCGGGGAGAAGGAATGACACCTGAAGGCCCTTTGCCTTAAACCTCCTATCAAAGTAGTGGGCCCTGAGCTTGGGATGAAACCCCCGCCCGAGCAGCGCTGCTACCTCTCTGGTGTCAGGGTGCCATCTAGTGTGCATGATGGGAAGCTTCCTGTCTTATTTGGGGGGGTGTGATGGTCCCCCGGTATGACAGGTGCGAGCTGGGCGTGCGGGTGAACCTCGTACCTTCCCGCCATCTGCTTGTTTTCGTGTCTTACAGGGAACCGCATAAAGGGGCTGTATCGCTCCCCAGGTGCCATAAAGAGAACAAGTGGCAGCTGCTCGGAAACAATCTGTGAGGACGAGCGGAGCCCGAGGGAGGGGGCAGCAGAGGCTCCAGGGGCAGTCAGGGGGGAGGGGAGCTCCAGCGCTGTATATTGGGGTCTCTTTACTGTGGGTCTTATGGGGCATAATACCCAATGGTCTGAGGATCCAGTATATTGGGATCATTTCTGCAGTTTGGAGATTTGGAAATTTTTTTGGGGTCCCGGGCTGATTGGGGTTGGTTGCGGGGTCCGGTTTTTTTGGGGGGTTCGTTTTTGGGGGGCCGGGCGTAGTCGGGGATCCAGTGGGTGTATGTTGGGGTCCGTCTGTTTCTGGGTTCCTTTGGGGATTTTGGGGGGGTTTTTATCGGGGCCGGGTATGCGGGGGCCGGTCTTTTTATTGGGGATCCAGTTCGTATGTCGGGGGTCCCGGTTTTTGTATCTGGGGGGTCCAGTGCTGTTTTGTCGGGGTCCGGTTGTAGTTGGGGGGTCCAGTGCTGTATGTCGGGTTCCCGGGCGTTTCTTGGGGATCCCCGTCTGTTATGTTGGGGTCCCCGGGCTGTAGTCTGGGGATCCCGTCTGTATTTTGGGGCCGGTTGTTCTGGGGTCCGTGCTTTTTAGGTTTTGGGGGGTCCGGGGTGTAATTTTGGGGGGCCCGTGGGCTGGTTTTATGTGGGGTCCGGGGTCTGTTTCTGGGTTCCGTGCGTATGTGGGGTCCGGGGCTGTAGTCTGGGGAACCAGTGCGATGTTGGGGTCCGGTCGTAGCGGGGACCAGTTTCTGTATGTCGGGGTCGGTTTTGTAATTTTGGGATCCCGTGCTGTATTGGGGTCCGGTCTGTATTGGGGATCCCGGCGATGTCGGGGTCGGTTGTTTGGGGGTCCGGCTTAGTGGGGTCCGGTTGTAGTTGGGGATTCCAGTCTGAGTTGGGGGGCCGGTCTGAATTTTGGGGGTCAGTGCGATGCGGGGGGCCGGTCTGTTTGGGGATCCAGTGTGTATGTCGGGGGGCCGGTTCCCGTAGTTTGGGGATCCGTGCGTATGCGGGGGCCGGGCTGTGTCGGGGGATCCTTTTCGTAAGTCGGGGTCCGGTCGAGTTGGGGTCCATCTGTATGTCGGGGTCCGGCTGTTCTGGGGATCCATACTGTTGTCGGGGTCCGGGGTAGGGGGCCGCTGTATTGGGGCCGGGCTGTATTTGGGGGGCCGGTTTTATGTGGGGGCGGGCTGGTGCGGGCCGGGTTTTGGGGTCCAAGGGGTAAGGGGGCGTTGTAGTGGGGCCTTGTTGGGGGCCAGTTTATTTTCGGGGGGTTTGGGGGGGTTTTGGGGGGTTTTTTCTGGGGGCCTTTTGGGGGGGGCTGGGGGTGTCGGTTGGGGGGGGGGGGGGGGGGGTGGGGGTGGGGGGGGGGGGGCGGGGGGGGGGGGGGGGGGGGGGGGGGGGGGGGGGGGGGGGGTGGGGGGGGGGGGGCGCGGGGGGGGGGGGGGGGGGTGGGGGGGGGGGGGGGGGGGGGGGGGGGGGGGGGGGGGGGGGGGGGGGGGCGTGGGGGGGGGGGGGGGGGGGGGGGGGGGGGGGGGGGGGGGGGGGGGGGGGGGGGGGGGGGGGGGGGGGGGGGGGGGGGGGGGGGGGGGGGGGGGGGGGGGGGGGGGGGGGGGGGGGGGGGGGGGGGCGGGGGGGGGGGGGGGGCGCCCTGAGGGGGGGGGGGCGGGGGAGAGCGGGGTGGGGGGTGGGGGGGGGGGGCCGGGGGGGGGGGGGCGGGGGGGGGGGCGGGGGGGGGGCGGGGGGCGGGGGGGGGGGGGGGGGGGGGGGGGGGGGGGGGGGGGGGGGGGGGGGCCCCCCCCCCCCCCCCCCCCCACCCCCCACAACCCCCCCCCCCCCCCCCCCCCCCCCCCCCCCCCCCCCCCCCCCCCCCCCCCCCCCCCCCCCCACCCCCCCCCCCCCCCCCCCCCCCCCCCCCCCCCCCCTCACCCCCCCCCCCCCCCCCCCCCCCCCCCCCCCCCCCCCCCCCCCCCCCCCCCCCGCCCCCCCCCCCCCCCCCCCCCCCCCGCCCCCCCCCCCCCCCTGGGATCCATGCTGTTTGTATGGGGTTCCGGTCTGTAATCTGGGGATCCACTACTGTATGTCGGGGTCCGGTCTGTAATCTGGGGATCCACTGCTGTATGTCGGGGTCCGGTCTGTAATCTGGGGATCCCGTCTGTTATGTCGGGGGTCCGGTTTTGTAGTCTGGGGGTCCAGTGCTGTATGTGGGGTCCCGGGCTGTAGTCTGGGGTTCCACTACTGTATGTCGGGGTCCGGTCTGTAGTGTCGGGATCCAGTGCTGTATGTCGGGATCCGGTCTGTAGTCTGGGGATCCAGTGCTGTATGTCGGGGTCCGGTCTGTAGTCTGGGGATCCAGTGCTGTATGTCGGGGTCCGGTCTGTAGTCTGGGGATCCAGTGCTGTATGTCGGGGTCCGGTCTGTAGTCTGGGGATCCAGTGCTGTATGTCGGGGTCCGGTCTGTAGTCTGGGGATCCAGTGCTGTATGTCGGGGTCCGGTCTGTAGTCTGGGGATCCAGTGCTGTATGTCGGGGTCCGGTCTGTAGTCTGGGGATCCAGTGCTGTATGTCGGGATCCGGTCTGTAGTCTGGGGGTTCCCGTGCTTTTATGTCGGGGTCCAGTCTTAGTCTGGGGATCCGTTTTCTGTATGTTGGGTTTGGTTGTAGTGTCGGGCCAGTGCTGTATGTTTGGGGGGCCCGGGCTGTAATTGGGGGTCCAGTGCTGCATGTCGGGATCCCGGGTTTGTTGGGGGTCCAGTGCTGTATGGGTTGGGGTCCCCTCTGTAGTTGGGGATCCCGTGCTGTATGTCGGGATCGGTCTGTTGTCGGGGATCCAGTGTGTATGTGGGGTCCGGGCTGTAGTTGGGGCCCGTGCGTATGTCGGGGTCCGGGTTTTAGTTGGGGGTCCGTGCTGTTGTCGAGAATCGGTTGTTGTCTGGGGATCCAGTGCTGTATGTCTGGATCCGGTCTGTACTCTGGGGATCCAGTGCTGTATGTCGGGGTCCGGTCTGTAGTCTGGGGATCCACTACTGTATGTCGGGGTCCGGTCTGTAATCTGGGGATCCCACACGTTGTCGGGGTCCGGGCTGTAATTGGGGATCCAGTGCTGTATGTTGGGGTCCGGTGTGTAATCTGGGGATCCAGTACTGTATGTCGGGGTCCGGTCTGTAGTCTGGGGATCCAGTACTGTATGTCGGGGTCCCGGGCTGTAGTTGGGGGATCAGTGCTGTATGTAGGTCGGTCTGTAGTTGGGGATCCAGTGCTGTATGTCGGGGGTCCCCGGGCTGTAGCTGGGGATCCCGTCTGTAGCGGGGGCCCGGGCTGTAGTCTGGGGATCCAGTGCTGATTCGGGGTCCGGGGCGTATTGGGGATCCCGTGTGTATGTCGGGGTGGTTTTGTAGTTGGGGATCCCGTGCGTATGTCGGGGGGCCGGTTGTAGTCTGGGGTCCCGTGTGTATGTGGGGGGCGGTCTGTAGTCTGGGGGTCCAGTGTGTATGCGGGGGCCCGGGCTGTAGTTGGGGTTTCCCGTGTGTTGTCGGGGTCCCGGGTTTAGTCTGGGGATCCAGTGGGAGTCGGGGTCCGGGCTGTTGTTTTGGGGTCCAGGGTATGTTGGGGTCCGGTTTGTAATTGGGGATCCTGCTGTATGTCGGGGTCCGGTCTGTAGTCTGGGGATCCAGTGCTGTAGGTTGGGGTCCGGTCTGTAGTCTGGGGTTTCCGTTTGGGATGTTGGGGTCCCGGTCTGTAGTCTGGGGATCCAGTGCTGTATGTTGGGGTCCGGTGTGTAATCTGGGGATCCAGTGCGTATGTGGGGGGGGCCGGGGTTTTGTCTGGGGATCCCGTCTGTATGTCGGGGTCCGGGCTTAGTCTGGGGATCCATGCTTTGTCGGGGTCCCGGGCTGTAGTTGGGGATCCCGTACTGTATTGGGGTTCCGGTCTGTTTTTTGGGGTCCCGTGTGTATGTTGGGGTCCGGTGTGTAATCGGGGGGTCCAGGTGTATGTCGGGGTCGGTCTGTAGTTGGGGATCAGTGTGTTTTGTCGGGATCCCGGGCTGTGTCTGGGGATCCCGTGCTGTTGTCGGGGGTCCCGTCTGTAGTTGGGGATCCCGTGCTGTTGTGGGGTCCAGTTTTTTTGTCGGGGGATCCATTTGCTGTATGGGGGGCCCCAGTTGTAGTCTGGGGATCCAGTACTGGATCTCGACATACAGTACTGTATATAGGGATCCAGTGCTGTATGTTGGGATCCGGTCTGTAGTCTGGGGATCCAGTACTGTATGTCGAGATCCAGTACTGTATATAGGGATCCAGTGCTGTATGTTGGGGTCCCGTCTGTAGTCTGGGGATCCAGTGCTGTATGTTGGGATCCGGTCTGTAGTGTCGGGATCCAGTGCTGTATGTCGAGATCCAGTACTGATTGGGGATCCGTGTTTTTGTTGGGGGTCCCGTCTGAGTCTGGGGACCCCGGCTGTATGTTTGGGTCCTCTTGGTCGGGGGACCCAATTTACGTATGTTGGGGTGGTTTTTACTTTGGGATAAGTTGAAAGCGGAGGGATCATGACGTTGACTGTAACCTCTTTGTTGCAGCCACAGGTGAGGGCCCCGAGGCATCTGGTGCGGCCCCGTCCCCATCTCCTGGGTGCAGCCACCAGGGGGCGCTGCACTTCTTGCATCTTCTTTTTCCTCTTTACTTCAAATAAACAAGTGAGACAGTGAATGTTCTACAACCGTTCCCGGGGTGGGGGCGTCGCGTCATCCATTTTGGGGTCCAGATGTAGTGTAAGGATTTTGACCCTCCGAATCCCCTGTCAGTTTTTCTTTTAAAAATAATGATTTAAGCTGTAAATTTCCCTTGTTAAAGAGAGGGTTGTCTCGGGCTCGTTTTTTTTGGGAAAGCTGTAACTGAGATAATATACCCCCCTGGTTTGAGAGTAATCAGGGAAAACCCAGGTGTTCAGCACAAGTCTGGGTTTTTTTCCAGTGCAGGTTAAACCTCTTAAGAACTGGCCATTCGAAGGAGGGGCCCTTAACTGGAAAGTACTGATCTGCATTTTGCGTAACACTTGGCTACGCAGGCATTTGTTTAAATTTAAGAAAAAAAGCTGGAAAGTTTGCTGGAAAGTAAAAAAGTAGCTGTACCTGTGGGTATAGGGGACGCCTCGCCCCCAACAGTGTGGACCCCCAGGTGTCCCCCCTATCTTCGTGGCCTGCTTCCTCAGTGTGTTATGGATAGATGATGCTGTTAAACTCCTGGTGAAGCTTTGTAATGTAAATAGGGCACCCGTGCCACCCCCCCATGACAGTTGGTAAAGTTAAACCCTGTTATGGGGTACCCGTGCCAGCCCTATGACAGTCTGGTGAAGCTTGGACCTGTATAAGGGGGCACCCGTGCCAGCCCCCATGACAGTCTGGTGAAGCTTGGACCTGTATAAGGGGGGGAAACCCGTTCACGGTGGGGATCTCGGGGAAATTCCTTATCTTCGTGGTCTTTTTTTTCCCAAGCTGATCCCGATGAGGATGCTGAAAAGATGCCTGGTGAAGTTTGGGACCTGTATAAGGGGCCCCGTGCCGCCCCCATGACGTTGGTGAAGTTGGCCCTGTTTATGGGGGCACCCGTGCCACCCCCATGACAGTTGGTGAAGTTTGGGACTGTAAAAGGGGGGGGCACCCGGCCACCCCCCATGGACAGTCTGGTGAATTTGGCCCTGTAAAGGGGGCCCCCGTGCCCCCGGGGTGTCGATCTCCGGAATATCTCTCTATTTTCGTGGCCGCTTCTCTCAGCTGATGTTACAGATAGATGATGCTGATAAGATGCCTGGTGAAGCTTGGACCTGTATAAGAGGGCACCCGTGCCAGCCCCCATGACAGTCTGGTGAAGCTTGGACCTGTATATGAGGGCACCCGTGCACGGTGTTGATCTCAGGTTTTATTCTCTTATCTTGCTGGTCCGTTTACAGCTGCATCCCCATAGATGTGTTATAGATGCCTGATGAAGCTTTGACCCAAATTAGTGTGATGTAAGTATTTGAATCCATATTATGCGTGCTTTCCCTTTGTAACCAATACTGCGTGCCTTGCCTTTAAATCTATGCTATGAAAAAGTAATAAAATATCACACTATCTTCTTGTAGTTTATGAAATCATGAGTTACTCATATAAATAAAGTAAAAAAAAGATTGGAGGTCCCTTCTTTAAAGCCGTATCGGACCCACACAAAGAGTTGGCAAAACACCAGGTCACTGCGGTTTATGGATATGGACTGGATACAACTCGGAAAGCTCCACCTCCTCTCTAGTTCTCTGTGTTTTCAGCCATTTTCTGTGAAGGCTGCAGCGCCCTGACACGCTGTAGCAGACCTTCAGCTGTGAGATCAGGCAGGGGCCTCGCGGTGCTAACGCGTCTCTTCTCTTGCAGTATTCATGAACGCGGCCATCCCCATTGCGGCAGTGCTCATAGTAAGTATCGCTCCCTGTCCTGTCTCCTCCCCCAGCCGCAGACTACTACCCCCATCTTCTGTCCACAGACATTCGTGGTCCATGTGCATCTGCTGAGCCGCAATGACTTCTCCCCGGCCGTGGCCTTCGCCTCGCTCTCGCTCTTCCACATCCTGGTGACACCATTGTTCCTGCTTTCCAGCGTGGTGCGCTCCACTGTCAAAGCGCTGGTCAGGTAGAGCGTGCAGGGGGCCCTATAGACTGAGGGGGCCACAGCCCTGTATAATCGAGGAGGGGGGAACAGGGACTCTACAGACCGAGGGGGCCACAGCCCTGTGTATAATAGAGGATAGAGGTGGAAAGTGTCGGGTGGTTGGTTCATGGTTGGGATGGGTTTGGTTGGGTGAAGGCCACATGGTCAGGGGTGGGGGGTTCATGGTCAGGTATAGAGGGCGTCAGGTGGTTGGTTCATGGTCGGGGTGGGGGGTCAGGTCGGGTGTGGGGGGGTCCCGGGGGAGGTGTTCCTTTTTGGGGTGGGGGGGGGCGTCAGGTGAGAAGTTCATGGTCAGGGTGGGGGGCATCAGGTGAGGAGTCCATGGTCCGGGTGGGGTGGTCAGGTGGTTGGTTCATGGTCAGGTAAAGAGGAGGTCAGGTGAGTGGTTCATGGTCGGGGTGGGGTGGTCAGGTGAGTTCATGGTTGGGGTGGTCAGGTGGTTGGTTCATGGTCAGGTATGGGGAGGTCAGGTGAGGAGTTCATGGTGGAGGGGGGGGGGAGTCGGGTGGTTTGTTCATGGTTCGGGTGGGGTTGTTGGGTGAGGGCCTCATGGTCGGGGTGGGGGGTCAGGTGGTTGGTTCATGGTCAGGTATGGGGAGGTCAGGTGAGGAGTTCATGGTTGGGGTGGGGGGGGGGTTTTGGGTTTTTGGTTCATTCTCCGAGTGGGGTGGTTGGGTGGGGGCTATGGTTTTCTGTTTTTGCGTTCCAAAAGTTGAGGGGAAGTTTTCTCAGCGAGGAGTCGGGGGGGCACGGCGGTGCTTGATGACGAAGACAGGAAACCACAACAACTACCAGGCACTGGTGAGTGACGGGCAGAACCGGAGCGCGCCCACATGACGCCTCCACCGCCGCTCTCACCGCGCTGTCTCCCTGCAGCCCCTCAAGGTGGTCAATCGTAAGAGGCCAATCAGAGACAACTGGAACGCCTTTACCTGTGCGCAGCGCCGGCCAGAGAGTGACCCCGAGGAGGAGGAGTTCTGTGTAAAGGTGAGAAGTAACCCTGAAATACTGCAGACCTCAGGGACAGGCGTTTCACCTCAGAGGGCGAGAGAACACCTCAGGGGTGGGGAGATCACCATAGAGGGCGGGGAGGGTCACCTCGGCGGGCGAGGAGGGTCACCTCAGGGGCAGGGGGATCACCTCAGGGGCTTATTAGTAATAAGCGTGTTACTTTATTACTAATAATATCGCTTCCTGTCCTGTAATTTCTATGAATGATGAGGAGTCAAAGTTTAAAAGAAAGAGTTGGTTTTACCTAAAAGAATTTTAAAATAAAGGGGCCCCAAATTTAAAGAGTAAATGGCAAAAAACCCTTTTTTCAATGTCCTTACAAGGGAAATAAAAATAAACATTAAAAAAATAAACTAACATAATATAACCTAAATTACCTATATACAAACTAAAAATAACATATATACAAGCTACATACATGACCTTACATAGCTCCTGACAACCTAACTTGGCCACATCCTCGCCTTCCCATGCCCACATGGTTGTTCGTCCAATCATCTTCCAGTTCTCCAAAAATCCTTTTTGTTTGATGTCCTT
>JAODAL010082351.1:0-11604 GCA_025379985.1 Phyllomedusa bahiana
CAAGGCCCTTTCCCTGGGCGTTTTTTAAAAAAAATTTCCCTAGATTCCACCTCCCGGTGCCTCACCATTTTTTAAGCAGGGCAATACCCCCGCCCACCACTCCCTGCCTCATCTTCAATTTCCCCTGTGGACTACTGATCTGAATTTGATGACCATTTGGGACAACACATAAATCCAAGAACAGTTTTGGGCCCTTTGTTTTAAGGGTCCAAGCAAAAAGTAAAAACCTTGCCCTTTCTTTGCTCATAAAGGGAAAAGGGGTTGGTTGTTTTCCCAATACGTTCACCTGAAAATCCCCAGCTATAAGCTGGGTCCTTGGTTCCTGGGGCCTTTTGAGGTACTGAACCCTTAACCTGTGCCTAAAATTCTGGCTCCTTCCACTATCCCTCCCGAACCCTTTCATTTTCCCCCCCGCAAAACCGGTCACCTAAAGGGACCTTTTGGAAAGTTGTTCCCCTGTCACCTATAGCTGATTCCATGAACGTCTTTACGGTTAAGGAGATCTTGGCCATGAAGATGGTTAGGGGGAGGTGACTCTTGTTAGTTGACTGGAAGGGGTTCAGGCCTGAAGAAAGGTCTTGGAAGCCCGGGGATAACTTGGGGGATTGGTTATTATCAAAATTTCTACGACAAAAAAAAGGGGAAGGCCTAAGGTGGGGAGGGTGCTGTAACGGGTGCTCCCGCGATCCATGCTCTGGATCGTGCACTCACCTCTGTCACGATGCTCGGTAGGAGTGCGCACCCCCACATCGGGCTGCTCACCTCACACCCCCGAAACTGTCTACCCCTCTCGTCTCCGTAATCGCCTCGCTGTCCAATACTTTAAAAATTTTAAAAGGCAACGCCCTGGATTTGCTGTCACTGGCGCTGACTCTATTTTTAAACCTGCCCTTTCCTTCTTTCCCCCGCCAGATCCTTTTGTCATTTTTTGCCTATTGAGAAAGCTTTCCTTAAAATTTCCTGTTTATCCAATACCATTCTCTCTTGCTACCGTCCCTCAACCACGAACCTTTGCTGCCTGTCCTGACCTTCCTCCCTGTCCACAACCACGAGTTTGCTTCATGATTCTGTAGCACACTGCACCTCAGCCACCATCATAAGCAAGTCGCGTCAGGGGTAGCAACCTGGTAGAACCCCTGCCGCAGCAAGCCCAAAAAACTGCCTGCGGGGGGATTTTGGTGAACATTTGGAACCTATTTTAGTTTTCTTCTCTGGTGGGGCTTAACCACCATTTTGGGGTGGTCCAGAGGATCCACTACTCCTGCCGTAGAATTCTGTTAGTTTTATCCACTGTTCTTTGATCAGTTTCTGACCAGGCATTAACCCCCCTTCCTGACCAGATACATTTTCCTTAGTTCACATATTTTTTGCACTGTTATTCTCCTATGTTTTCTGCCTTTTTTACATTAGATTTTACGTTATTTTTACATTACATTTTAAAGTCCCACTAAAAAAAAGTTTTGAATTGGTCATTTTTCTGTCACGATGTTTTTAAAAAAGGGGAAAAAAATTTTTTGGTTGCAGGGTGAACTAAAAGTTGGAGTTTTATCTGTAACTGGGTTTTTTTTCTTAAATAAAAGTTAATTTTTTTTGTAATTTTTTTAAATAATTATTTTATTTTACATATTGTGCCCTCTATAATGTGTAAAAAGTCTCAAGAAGCCATTGTGGACAGGAAGCTTTGGTGTGTCAGAACACCAAGTTTATTTGAACTTGGTATTTAGTAAAAGTTTCTCTAAGAAATAAACCGGGGCCAGTTTTTTCTGGAGCAACCGAAGTGATGGGTGGGAGGTCACCCACACGTCCCAGGTGAGGCTAGTTTCAAAGGCTGGGCTTGCAAGTCAGCCAGGGTGTGCGTGGTTCCTACCTAGTAGCTAGGAAGACTGACGCATAGTGGTACTGTGAGTTCTTTTACACCGTTGGAGGCTGGAAATCTTGAAAGCTATGTAGAGAAATATGAGTGCTATTGTTCACACAGACTGTGTAACCTTTCTGTTGTGGCTGAAGAAAAGTTATCTGTTCTGTTTTGTTATTGTTTTGGTTCGTGGCTAAATAAAGGCCAACCTATTAAATGAAAGCCAAAAACCTCAAACTAACGTTGAACTAAGGGTGTTTTCACATGGCGTTTTAGGTGTATTCGGCTTAATTGCCGAAATAAACCCAAAACGGGGCCGCAAGCGGGAGAGAACATGGTTAACCTCCGTCTTCCGCGACGTGTACTTCGTGCCAGGGGAAAGGAGTGACATGTCACTTCTTCCTGGTGCCAGGGATAATGGAAGTGAATGGGACTGGCCAGTGCGTATTTCTAAAATACCCAGCGGCGCGCACACCTGTATAATTTTTATTTTTGCTGATATATAAGCCTCAGCTACAGGGAAAATATAGGGGAAATACACCCCACCCCAGAATTCACTACAGACCTGATCTAGTTCTCAGCAGCTCATGCAGTTACCGAACCTTTGAGCCTTCCTGCCTGTCTGTGTATACAGCGTTAAATGAGAAGGCAGGGACAGAACTGAACCTTTCCTACCTCTCCCTGAGAAGCAGCTGCTAACTCTGCATGGCCGATTTCAAGGCCTGTGCAGAGTTACCTGTTGTTCACCGGCCTGTTTCTCTGCTTTGTCAGTGAAGAGCTCAGCTAATGACAACCACTGGCTTTCCACTTGCACAGGTGCCCAATTAGGGCCACATGTATTAAAACTGTCTAGGTCTAAAACGCGCTGTGTTGCCTATATATCTATATATATATATATATGCGTGTGTATGTCTGATTACAGTGCAGTTACAGCTTGTGACTAACAGGTGACGTTTCTCTGTGTCATTCACGTTCCCTTTTCTTCTGCATCCGGTCCAGACCGCCATGATGACTTCTCACGGACACCACTCATCCCTGCAGATTTGGACACAAATATCTTAGAATCCTCACGGTTCCAGCACCTTCTTCACTGTCTACCACCTCTGTACACACTTCCCAGGGGTTGAAGAGGGGGTACAGGCCATAACTGAGAGGCCGAGTTTCCTAGAGTTGTGGGGAGGAATAGAGGATTAACCCTCTGGAGATTGTGTTACAGCTATGGCCTGTACCCCTCCAAATAATATTACCAGGTAGATAGGCAGTACATAGACCCCAGATCGGTAGGCAGTACAAAGGCACAAGGTATTTAGGCAGTACAGAGGCCCCAGGTAGGTAGGTAGATTTGTCCTAGGTAGGTAGGTAGTAGTTACTGTAGGCCACAGGTAGGTAGGCAGTTCCCAGTCAGGTAGATAGGCAGGTAGATTGGCCCTAATTAGGCAGTAGTAGGCCCCAGTTAGGTGGGCAGCCTCCAGGTAGGTAAGTAGGCTGTTGCTAAACCACAGGTATCTAGGTAGGTAGGCAGTATGTGGGCCTCAAGTAGCTAGGTCGGTAGGCCATATGTGAGTCCTACATAGGTAGGTAGGCTATAGATGGGGTCCATATAGGTAGACAGGCTATAGGGGACCCCATATGGGCAGGCAGGGTTTAGTCAGGGTATAGGGGCCCATATAAGCAGGCAGAAGTATTGTATTGAGGTCACGCACACCTATTTTCATACGAAGTGGGTTCTCCAGTGGAAAAAGACCAGCAGGTCTAATAGAGAATCAATAAGTATATATCCACGGCTCTCTACAAAAATATTGCTTAAGTGGAATTTTATTTGCGAGAACAAATAATTGCATAAAGGATTTTTTATCTAATTTACTGCACAAGAATCAAGACAAATTGAGACTACTACAGAGACAGAGTAAGTATATCAACTGGTATTAGATGTCAAAAATTGTCGACGTTTCAGCTGTGCAGCTTTTATCAAGTGACATCTAATTAGATTGATTGAAACAAGACCACAGTGCGATAAGGTTGTGAATAATATAGGATGTCCCTGCTGTATAAGATGTGGGTAAGGTCTATATAGGGGGAATATCCCCAAGGAGTAAGGCCAAAAAGGGTTAAGGGGGCCATAAGATGCTGGCCCAGACGCCCAAATAATTAAAAAAAGCACCCGGGAAGCATCCAATTTATTCACAACCTTAGAGGGTCACTTGATAAAGGCTAAAACAGTTTAAAACATGGGACAATTTTCCATCAATTTCCCCCCGGGTTTACCCCCTTTTACTTTTTGGCTCTGAGAAGGGCGGGCCCCGGTTTTGTACGGGGGGAAAACCCCGTACACCCTTTACCGGGCCCGGAGAGAAAAGGGGCCCGCTTCAACCCAGGCCCGCTTTTTTTCCCGGTTTTTTTTTTTTTTTAAACACACGAAAGAGCAGGGGCCAGCCACGCCGCGCTCTACAGGGTAGAGGTCGGAGGGGGGGGGGGAAGGGGGAAGGAGGGGGGGAGGGTAGCGCTGCTTTGCGCTACACCCCCCGCTCCCCTCCGTTTCACCCTACAGCCAGGGGGGGCGGTGCGGGGGGAAAGGGGGTCCGCACCCCCGGGGCTCAGCTGCGCTGCGATCTACTTACATGTGCCCGGGCCGCGCTTTTGCCGGGAGCCGGTCCGCCTCCCCTGCCCTTTTGGGCGGCGGGGAAGCAGAAAAATTTGAACCCCGCGAGGCCCCGCCCTGAGGGCGGACTTCACGTTTCCCAAACTTTTTTCCAAAACCCGCGGGCATGGCAAGAGAGCACGGCCCACAGAGAGGGGGAGAGGCCCCGACTTGGGCTACAGCGCCCCAACAGCGCAAAATGAAATTAGATGATTTCTCACAGTGCGGCAGGAAGCCGGGCGGGCCCTTTCCCTCCTGAAGGGGTCCCCCGGTTACCCGGCCATCCACCCCCAGTCCACCCTTTACAGGGGGGCCCTAATACGGGGGGGGGGGCTATCCCTAGAGGGGGGGCCCAAATTTACTGGGGGGGGGGGGGGTTCTATGCCTACAGGGGGGCCCTAATACTTGTGGGGGGGGGGGGTTTATGCCTAAAAAGGGGGGCCAATTAGGGGTGGGGGGGTGGGCTTCCCTACGGGGGGGTTTGGCCCTAAAACGGGGGGGCTATCTTAGGGGGGGGTGGCCCTAAAACTGGGGGGCTTTTGCCTACCATGGGGGCCCTAAATCCCTGGGGGGGGGG
Source organism: Phyllomedusa bahiana (assembly GCA_025379985.1). Taxonomy (NCBI): domain Eukaryota; kingdom Metazoa; phylum Chordata; class Amphibia; order Anura; family Hylidae; genus Phyllomedusa; species Phyllomedusa bahiana. Next base: position 5,071 of record JAODAL010082351.1, read on the forward strand.
GATGCCTAAAAGGGGGCCCCCTAAATTTGGGGGGGGGGGCAATGCCTACAGGGGGGCCCTAATACTTTTGGGGGGGGCTATGCCTACGGGGGGGCCCCTAAATTTTTGTGGGGGGACTATCCCCTAAAGGGGGGCCCAAAGACGGGGGGGGCTATGCCTCCAGGGGGACCTAAAACTGGGGGGGGGGCAAATTCCTACGGGGGGGGGCCCTAAACTGGGGGGGGGCCCTATGCCTACGGGGGGCTCTAATACGGGGGGGTTACAAGCCTAAAAGGGGGGCCCTAATACTTGGGGGACTATGCCTACAGGTGGCCCTAAGTATTTGGGGTGGGGACTAGGGCCTACGGGGGGCCCCCCTGGGGGGTCTATGCCAAAGGGGGGGGTTTCCTAAAACTGGGGGGGGACTATCCCTACAGGGGGGCCCTGAGGGGGGGGCATTTGCCAAAAGGGGGCCCTAATACTGGTGGGGGGGGCGTATCCTACAGGGGGCCCTAATACTGGGGGGGGGTAGGGCCAACGGGGGGGGCCCTAAACTGGGGGGTTTTGGGGGACTAGGGCCTAAGGGGGCCCTAATTTTGGGGGTGGGGCTATGCCTACAGGGGCCCAATACTGGGGGGGGAACAAGGGCCTACGGGGGGCCTTAAACGGGTTTGGGGGGAAAATTTATGCCAACGGGGGGGCCAAAATACTGGGTGGGGGGAACTAGGCCAAAAAGGGGGGCCCTAATACTGGGGGGGAACTTTGCTTACGGGGGGCCCCCCAAAGACGGGGGGGGGGAAAAAAATTCTGCCACGGGGAGGTCCTAATCTACAGGGGGTGACATTTTTGCCTAGGGGGGGTCTCTGACCCTCAGGGGGGACAAATTCTGCCTACGGGGGGGCCTCCCATCTACAGGGGGGGACTATTCGCTACAGGGGGTTTCTCAAATCTACAGGGGGGGACTATTCTCCCTACGGGGGGTCCCCTAATCTAAAAGGGGGGGACAATTCGGGCCTACGGGGGGTCCTAATCTACAGGGGGGCAAATTCCCCCTACCGGGGGGCCCTAATCAAAACGGGTTTGGGGGACTATTCTCCCACAGGGGGTCTCTTTTTTAACGGGGGGGGGGACTATTTTTCCCTAAAAAGGGGGCCCCCTTTAATCTACAGGCGGGGGACTTTTCCTCCCAACAGGGGGCCCTCTAATTTAACAGGGGGGGGACAAATTCTGCCTGGGAGGGGGCCCTAATTACGGGGGGGGGAAAAAATTTTTGCCTAAAAGGGGGGGCCCTAATCTACAGGGGGGGGGACAATTTTTCCTACAAGGGCCCAATCTACGGGGGGGGGGACATTTTTTGGCCTAAAAGGGGGGCCCCTAATCTACAAGGGGGTGGGGGGACTATTCTGCCTAAAGAGGGGCCCAAAACTACATGGGGGGGACTATTCTCCTACAAGGGGCCCCAAAATTTTAAAAAAGGGGGGGGACTATTCTGCCTAAAAGGGGGACCCTATCAACAGGGGAAACCCTATTTTCTACCTACAGGGGGGGCCTAAACTACCGCCCGGGATCCCGGGAAGCCATCAACGTCCCCCCAAGCTACCAAAGCTATTTGCCCGTGGGGGCTTAGCTACCACCCGGGGGCCCTTTTTTTACCTCATACCGACGGGGGAGCCCCATAATTAAACCCAGGGGGAAAATTTTTTACCTTTTGGGGGGCCCTTAAAATGGGGATTTGTACATGGGGGGGGGTGGGGGACTCATTTGGGAAATGATAAAAAAAAAGTGAGGAAATCTCAGTTGTTTGTGTTGTCAAAAATACAGGGACGAGTGGGGGGGACGAAATAAGGGCTTTATGGAGTCCCGCACCGAATAGAGAAAAAAGAGAAAACCCAACGACTCCCCCAAAAAAGACACACCTGACAGGCGCTAAATGGAAAATTTAAACTATTTGCAGAACACATGTGAAAACTGGTTAGCTACCCCTATAGGGGCCTGTTTTGGGGGAAATATTGGTTTTGGTTGAAGGTTTTTTAATCACTAGCAGTAAAAGGTGGAAATTTTTCCGTATTGTTTTTGTTGGAGATTTTTGGGGTTATGATGGCCCCATATTATTAGTGTTTGTATATTGTTTTTTTTGTGATATTTTGGGGGTTGGAAAACTGGTTTTGTCAATAACATTTTAAAGGGGGTGGGTAGTCAGAAAAAGGGATGGGAAGGTGGGTAAATTTAAATTTTTTTTTAAAATTTTTTGCTTTGGCAATATTGGGCTGGGTTTTAACTGGCTTTGCTATGAACATTATAAAAGGTGAAATTTTGAGGGGAAATTTTTTTTTGGGCCCCTTGAAAAATCCCCCCCCGCAAGAACTAAATCCAAAAAAAATGGCAACAATTTAAATTTTTTTTTTTTTGTGACCCCCCCAAAATTCTTTTTGTGACCCCCAAAATTTTTTTTTTTTATTTTTCTGGTTTTTGGGGAGGGGTTTGGGGGATGGGGGGGCTCTGTCGGGACGGCCGGGAGGGAAAAGGGGGGGAAACAAGGGGTTTGGGTTGGGGCCGGGGGGGGGGGGGCCCAAAACGCTCCTCTGTATGGGGCCCCAAAAATTTTCTAAGGGGGGGCCCTTTTTGTAGTAACTCAATTTGGTTTTTGAATTTTTGTGCTTTTAAAAAAAGATAAAAAAATCCCCTTTATGAAAATTTTCTTTTTTCTCACAAATAAAACCCCACTTGAGCAATATTTTTGGGAGTCTGGGGAAAAAAACTTAAATTAAAATTTATGTAGGCAGGGTTTCGGGAGGTGGGATAGTGGGACATAAAGTATTTCAGGGGAAGGTTAGGGGGGGCCCAAATAGCCCGCCAGGCAATGTATAGGGGCCAGGGGCGTAACTAGGGAAGCCGGCCCAAAGCAAAATTTTTTAAACCCCCCCCCCCCCCCCCTTCCCCAATTCCCCGAACATTTACCGGGAACCCTCTTAAGTAAAGGGGAGTTACTAGATAAAACAAGGAGTAAAAACCAAACCAAGTGTCACCAACAAAAATGCTTTCCAAACAAATCCCACTATACCAACCAACATTTTTTCCCAATAACGCAACAAAATATTGGGGCCCCGGGTTAGACGCCCCAAAAAAGACCACAAATTTTCCACCCAAAAAAGTGACTACCCCTTTCGAAAAACTAAAATAAAAAATATATAAATATAAAATATATATTATATATATATATATAAAATATAAAAATATAAAATATATATTATAAAAAATAATTTATATATATATATATAAATAAATTATATTTTAATTAATTAAATATATATAAAACAGAAAACTATACCCCTAAACTAAATTTTTTGAAAAAAGACCAATATTACGCCATATTTGTGGGTAAAATTCCCGTGTACACAGGGGTCCTTCAAACTGTAATTTTAAACCCCATAAAAGTTGGGCCCTAAAATGGGTACTATCAGTGTACACCGCTCCCCACAGAAAATTATATACCTCCATAAAAGGGACCATATATTTTTTTAGGCACCATTTTAAAAACAGACTCGGGAACATGTAAAATGATTACAGTTAGTTACATCTTGTGACCACAGGGACGTTTCTCTACCCAGTCCCCTTTAAATTTCCCTTGTGTTCTGCATCCAGTTCCCCACCCGGGCATGAAAGGGCTTGTCCCGGCCACTTTTTCCCTGCAAAATTTTTGGGCACAAATATCTTAGAATCCTCCCCCCTTTTTCACACCTCACTCCTCCCCCCACCTCTGTAAAAAAATCTCGGGGTAGGAGAGCGGGGTTTCAAACCAAAAAGCTAAAAGGGGTTTAGTCCCCCCTAACAGGGGGAACAGAGAATTTCCCAAACCTCCTGGAGATTTGGGTTTACCCGCAAAGGCCTGTAACCCCCCTGAAATTTATATAAGCAAGGGAGACCCTCATTAAACGGTTTGGGAAGGGCCCCAGGGAAAGGGAGGGTTTGTAGACTTGAGGTTTGGTAGGTAGTACAAAGGCCACAGGGAGGGAAAATCCCAGGGAGGGAGGCAGTAATTCCCGGGGAGGGCCTCAAAAAAAGGGATTTTGACTACAAGGGAGTTTAAAAGGCACAAGGGAGGCATTAAATTAAACCCCAGGGGAGGTTTGGTATCAGTAAGGTGGGCCACATTGGGAGACTGTAGGTGGGCCCCCCGGTAGCTAGGATATAGGTTTGGGGGCCCCCAAAGGCAAAACAAAGGGAGGAAAATAGGCTATTGGGGGGCCCCCAAAAAAACCCGGCAGACTTTAGGTAAAGGGTAAGGGGGCCAAAAAAGGTAGGCATGTAGGGGTTAAGGTTTTGCAAAAAGGGGGGGAAAAAAGGTTTGACCCGGCAGGGTTTAGGTAACTATAGGGAACCATACAGGGGAGACAGGGGTTTTGGTGGGGGTATATGGGCCAATAGGTAGGTTTTGGCAGTGTTTTAGGTAGCTATTTGGGGCCCCGTAAAAGTAACAGGAATGTTTCAGGGGGCTAAAAAAGGTAGGAAGCTTAGGGAGGCTATAGGGGATATACAAGCGGGTTTAGGGGGCATAGGGCAATAGGCGCTTGGGGGGTTAATGGGCGGGGCTAAGGGGGCTAATAGGAAAATTTTAGGGGGGCTACATAGGCGGGCTTGGGGGGGGGCAAAATAGGCCGACAGGCAGGGCATATGGCAGGGCAGGTGGGCTATAAAGGCAAGTGGTGGGCTATATAGGCAGAGGGGGCTAATATAGGCAGGTTGGGGGGGCTTATGGGAAGGCAGTGGTATAACAGCAGAGTGGCTACATAGGCAACAGGGTATATGGGCCCATCAGTTAGCTAATGGGCAGGGTAAAAAGGCGGGCAGGGTGGCTTATAACGGGCAGGATATTACAGGCAGCGGGACATTTTTAAGGCAGGCGGGGTATATGGGAAGCAGGAGGGCAGGGTAAATACACAGACAGGGTATATAACAGGAGGGTTTAGCAGGCAGGGGTATAAGACAGACAGGTTTTTTAGGCAGGCAGGGGGTATATAAAAAACAAAGGGGTTTGGGGGGTATATAGCAGGCGGGGGTTAAGGCAGGCAGGGTAATATAAACAGGGGGGGGTAATAGGCGGCGGGGTTTTTAAATAACAGGCGGTGGCTATAGACGGGCGTAAAAATAAGAAATAGTTTAAACTTACCCCCGTCCCGCTCCCCTCGATGCCTGCGCCGCGCCCCGGGCCGCATGCTTAGCTGGGTGGCCGATATTGCGAACGGCCCCCACGGGATCACGAGAAAAACACTAGAATCGGGTTTCCCGGGCCCCTCAGCTCACGCCCGCCGCAGGAACTTTATTTCATGGGGACCAAGAGCGGCTTTTACCGGGGTAGCAGACGGGGTAGGGCTCCCCGGGGCCCCCTAAAGCATGGCCAGGACACTGCTAAAAATTTCTACCCGGTAGTTCCCCCCCTAAGGGCCCATATAGGCAGTTAGGCATGATTTAGGTATAGTATAGGGGCCAATATAGGTAGACAGGATGGGTTTAGGTAGGCTATAGGGGACCATATAGGTAGGCAGAGAGGGTTTAGGTAGGGTATAGAGACCCATATAGGCAGGCAGGCAGGGTTTAGGCTGCATTGGTGAAAAAAAGAAATAACTTACCTCTCTCCAGGGTCCCCTGATGTGAGGAGCGCCCGGCCAGTCTCTGTGTTCAGCGTGGGCGGCATGATGATATGATGTCATCGCACCGCCCACATCAGCTCTGTGGGCTGGCGCCTGGTAGGCTTTAAAAAAGACCTACACCACTGATACTTAATTCTTTTCAAGAAGGAGGAAGTACATATAACTAAACATAAAATAAATGACCTATGGAAGCATGACGACTGTAAATTCACTCAAAATGGGGCCCTCTAAAAACACTGATGGGAGCGGCCATCTTGGGGGGTCCACTTGGGCCCCACCCCCCTATTTCAAACTTGTATGCGCCATTTTTTCCCGGGTTTGAAACACTGCATCAAAAGCAGCATCACCGCTCACACTCGTGTTGTGGTTATTACTTAATGTAAAAAATGTAATGTGAAACCTGTGCTGTGTAAACATAGCCAAAGCCTCACACGTGTAATACTATGCTGCTAAGCCAGTGTATCTAGGCCTCTCATGTGTAAATTCGCGAGCCAGGGGACAAGCCCTTGTTAAACGTGCTGCTGAGCCAGTGTATCTAAGCCTCAGTTGAAAATGTGCTGCTGACCAGTTAACTAACCCTCATGTGTGAGACAGTCTGCTGACCAGTAAACTAAGCCCTCATGAACGTGCTTTCGACCGTGTATCAACCCTCATGTGTGAGGGCGTGCTGCTGAGCCAGGTATCTAAGCCCTCAGTTTGAACTGTGCTTCTGAGCCATGACTAACCCTCAGTTTGAGACTAAGCTGCTCGCCAGTGTTCTAAGCCCTCATGGTGAGACGTGCTGCTGACCATGTATAAAGCCTCTCAGTGGATACTGTGCGCTGACCTGTATCAAGCCCTCATGTGTGAACTGTGCTGCTGACCCGTGAAAACTAAGCCTCTCATGTTTAAAACTTCTGTTTTAGCC
>JAODAL010082352.1:0-11604 GCA_025379985.1 Phyllomedusa bahiana
GAAAATTCCCTACTCTGAGATATCGTGTTTGAGCTGCATCAACTCCTCATGTCACTATAGCTACAGACCTGTTTGATCTATTCTGATAGGCTATCAACACTGGTTGCTATAGCTACAGACCTGGCTTCTACTGCAGTCTAGTAGAAGCCAGTAAACACGCCCCTGAATTCAAAGTGAAAGCAAGAAAACAGGACTGAGGTAAGATGAATCAATGTAGTGAGACAACCCCTTTAAGTATAAATTGGTCAATTCCTTTAACTTTTAGGATATGTCTCCATGGCATAGAAAAAAGTTCGTATTTTCTGTGATTTTAGGATTCTAAAACTGGTGAAAATATGATCCTTCAGCCAGCCCATAGACTTTAATAGAAAAAAAACACCCTGTAGTCTACACAGGTCGTTTTTTCTCTGCTCGTTTTCTGCCACTGGCATATTATACAACATGTATAATACGACGGCATTTTGAGTTTTGCTGTCGGTTTCCTATACAATCAATTGTATGGGCCAACATTAAAAAAAAACGAGAACCGACCGCAGTTTTTGCGCAAAACGTGACAAAAAACGCGGTCGTGCGTTGGACAAAAAATGGTCAACTTTCGGACAGTTTGGACCACATGTATGAAAACTGTTCAGGTCTAAAACTCACTTTGTATCCCACAGAAACCAATCAGAGCGCCCCTCTCATTTTTCCAGAGCACTATATTAAATGAGAGGGGTGCTCTGATTGGTTGCTATAGGAAACAAAGTGAATTTTAGACCTTAACAGTTTTCATACATGTGGCCCTTTGTGTCCGATGCTGTGTAGACATAGCCTTAGTGTCATTGTTATCCAAGGTCATTATGTTGAGAACTAAGGGCAACATGTATGAATGGGGTTGCGTCAGTTTTCTGGTGTGAAAAAAAACTATTGTTGCCCTTGTCCAACATATTTTTGAAAGGTCTTTTGCCAGAAACTGGCACACATTTGACACCCTCAACAGTTTTGTATGTTGTTTTTGTTTGTACATGTCACTACATACAGTAGATGCACCATAACTAGTGATCAGTCATTTTAACATTTTAAAAGTAAAGCTACATCATTTTTTACATCTTGGCTCATTACTCATTGTGGGCTGGATGCGACCTGTGGGCTGCAAGTTTGACATGCCTGGTTTAGAAGGTCTAGTCTAAGTCTATATATTTTTCCTGCAGCTAATCTAAAATCTGTAAAATTCTACAGCAATTTTCTCCACAGCATGTGAATAGAATTACTGTAAGGGTAGTTTTGTGGTGTTTTTGGTGCGTTTTTCACTTGCAGTACTACACAGTAATTAAACTGCCCTTATTACCAGCAAGCTTCTTTGGGTGTGTTCACACTGCATTTTTAAATCCGAAAAACGAATTAAAAAACGCTGCCTAAAATGCATCCAAACATGCACCAAAAGGCCATGTTCACACGGCTTATTTTGGGACGTATCTCGCCCCGTATTTCATGCCGTACTGTGCAAAATACGGGGCGAGATACGTCCCAGTCATTACGGTAATCCACAGCTATCATAGAGAACTATGGATTACGGCTCCTCTCCCCGCTTGCACAATACGGTGAGCAGGGAGAGAAGTGACATGTCAATTATTCACAGCGTATTTTGCGCCGGAATAATGAATGTCTATGGGGCCAGTGGGCTGCCTGCCCCTCCGCCCCGCTCTCGTCCCTGTACACACGGCGTAATTGCGGGTGAAATACGTCCCCGCAATTAAGCCGTGTGAACATAGCTAAAGTATGGTGTGTGTTTGGATGTATTTTCTGTGCAGCATAGGATGTCTGCTGTGTAAAACGGGTCAAGAATTGACATATCACATTGCACATTGTTAGATGCATCTAAAAAATGCTGTGTGAACATACCCTATCAGTTACAGTCACAATCAAATATTGTGTTTGAAGTCTTGGGGTGCTTTCACACGGTGCATTTTTGGGTGCAGTTTTTGGTCTGTTTTACTTGCAGAAATGCACAGCATTAGACTGCCTTTATTGCTGTACATTTCTGCAATGTAAAAAACACCAAAAAACTCACCAAAAATGCACTGCGTGAAAGCACCCTTGTGCAATCTAAACACAGCAAGTGGTAACTCCTTGTAAGGGTGCTTTCACACAGTGCGTTTTTGATGCGTTTTTTCAATGTATTTTTTGTGCAGGAAGGCACAGCAATTAATGCTGTAGATTGCTGCACAAGAATCGTGGTAAATTCACGGTAAAATTGCGGTAATTACCGCGATTTTTGCCGCGATTTTTGTGCAGCAACGTACAGCATTAATTGCAGTGCCTTCCTGCACAAAAAACGCATTGAAAAAACGCATCTAAAACGCACCAAAAACGCCCCATGTGACAGCACCCTAACAACTTTCTAAACAGATTAGATAACTGAAAGAAGCTTGCTGATAATAAATGCAGTTTCATTGCTGTGAATTACTGCAAGTGAAAAATCACACCAAAAGGGCACCGTGTGAAAGCACCCTAAATCTTATTCACTTGTGTAGACACAATTTCTGACATGAAAATTTACCCCACTGGCAATCAACAACCATTGATGTATGGGGGCACCATTTAATTTTTTTATCTCAAGCAACAGGAAAGCTCAGTGCAGCCGGGCCATGGAAATAACCTCTTTAGTATGTTATACAGCACATATTACCTTTACTATGAAATGCATACTTAGTTAAACTTTTATAGTCTTTGACAGACGACCATAATGATATGCAATTTCATTCCACAAACATAGTATTTTATAAATAATACATAGTTTGCAGATCATTTCTATTCACTATAATGTTACTGTTTTGAAACCTGACATCTGTTTCATACTTAGATGACACAAGTATGTTTTTTAGCTTCTATCTATGTTAGCATAGAAAACATAGCATTACTGAAGTTTTATAGAAATGGTTGCCTGATCCAATTTTTGTGTTTATGGCACATTGCTAATCTCTGTCTACCAAGGACGCGAGTGACTGACATTGAGATTCAACCAAGGTTTGAATGCTTCAAAAGCAATGAAAATATCACAGAGTCACAGTTTATCTACAATAGATTTTCTTTATTTATGACCTATATTTTCCCATTAATCTCATTTTAACACATAATAATTTGGCAAGACCACAGTTCAGAGAGTCCTTAGATTGCAATATGCCTGCTGTGTTTCCATGTGTGATCAACACAAAGAACTCAATAATTGGTAACAACAGAAGCTAGAAAAAAATCTATAAATTTGTTCCTTGAGCCCATTATGTAGCTGAAAGCATTTTAAATCCCTTAAAGTGTTGATGGTTTTGAAATATATAAGAATATGTACTTTGGAATAAAGAACTATAATATATGTTAGAAGAGACAGGAAAAAAAAATCATCCTTTATGTATTTTCATTTAATTTGCTACTTAGCAACTGAGTACAAACGGCTGATCTGAAAAATTGCAAGCAGATGCAAGAAAGATCACAAGGTATGGCCGGGTTCATGTATGCTATATTTATAGAGGTACTGTAGAGATTACCCAAATTTAGCTGGTTGGCCAATTCAACAAAATCAACTAGTTCCCTAACAAAAGAGTACTGACAATTGTTGTTTCCCAAACTAAACTAATAGAAAACAATCCTGCCTAGGTTAAGTAGCTTAAACTTAGGGCCTTATGTATGAAAACAGTCTAGATTTTCTTTGTTTTAGGAGTGGTTGGAGTTGCACACCTCTATGGAGTTTGAGATTCTCAGTGGAAGGAAGACACAGCTTTTTTTTACCCAGCTTTTTTTTTACCACTTTTTTTTTATAGAATCAATTGTCCAGGAAAAATGTGTTTTATTGTTTTTACAGTGTTTTTTTGTCTTTTTTTCTTATTTATCTTTATTTTTATTTTAGGGGACTTTAAAGTATGATCCTTTGATTGCTTGTATAATGCTTTTGGTGTACTTAGTATACCAAAGCATTACTGTCTGATGGTGTAAGGGTATGTTCACAAGGCGTTTTTGAATACATTTTTGGATATGTATTCAATCCGAAAAACGTATTCAAAAGTGCTGCATAAAAGGAATCCAACAAGCACCCAAAGTGTGCTGCCTGTTTGGATGCATTTTTGCTGCAGCAGAAATGCACCTATAGTTTTAAGTAGGGTGTCTGTTGTGTCAAACGGATGAAGGATTGACCATGTCAATGTCAATTTTTTGAACAGTTCCAAAAGACGCATCAGAAAGATGCATGTAAACACGCATCGGCGATCACTCATCTGAACACCGATGCATGTTTTACATAAAAACTAATGTAAATCACAGTGCAAATTGTTAGATGTGTGTTTGGGTCCATTTTGGGTCTGAAACAAGGATCCAAACATGCATCTAAGAAACGCTGTGTGAACATGCCCTAAAACTAATATATGTTCATACATAGCTGGCGAGGGGTGCTAGGGTTCACCACTGGTCCAAGTTTTCTGGAAAATGACTCTCACTGTGGTTTGCTGGAGTCTCAGAACCTTAGCAATGGTTTTGTAACCTTTTCCATACTGATAGATTTCAATGACTTGGTTATCCATCTGTATTTGAATCTCTTTAGAGTGTGGCATCATGGGCTGCTTTATGAGTCCTTCCCACCTGATTTACATTGACAGACAGGTTCTGTTTGAAGGATTTTTAGATTCTACAGGTCTGGTAGTAGTGATGCCTGGACATAGCTAGTAAAATTGAACTTGATTGTCTATCAAATGTATTTAACAAATTAATTTATTGCCTAAGGGGCAATTACATGTACTTAAAGGGGTTGTCTCACTACATTGATTCATCTTCAGTCCTGTTTTCTTGATTTCACTTTGAATTCAGGGGCGTGTTTACTGGCTTCTACTAGGCTGCAGTAGAAGCCAGGTCTGTAGCTATAGTAACCAGTGCTGGCAGCCTATCATGAGAGATTGAACAGGTCTGTAGCTATAGCGACTAGAGGAGCTGATACAGCCCATACAAGAGGGGATATCTCAGAATAGGTAGGACACTGTTAATGGACATATATTACAAAGTTACTTGTTTTTTGCAAGATCTTTAACATAAAAAGCAATCTTTGTAGTGAGACAACCCCTTTAAGACAAAACAGCACTTTTTCTTCAGTTACTGTAATCATCATATAAAACAGCATCTTGTGTTGACTAGGAGAATCTTTGTCTCATGCTGATGAATATTTGAAATATTCAAATGTAATAAATATGCCAGAACAGGAGAAATAAAGAAGGGTCACATATTTTTTCATATCACGGTAACGCAAATAAAAAAAGTAATATCAGCTACAAAAAGTTGTAGTTCTCATATATGGTAAACAGTTAAAGAGAACCTGTCACATAGGTTATGCCTCCCTTGCTGAGGGCAGTACAAGCTAGTGATAGACCTGCTGTTTCCAGCGCTGTGTCCCTTATTCTGTAAGATGCTGTAGTTTTAGAGTATTTAATGCTCAAATCTGCAGTTTTCAGCCAGAAAAGTCATGAAAAGAGTCCATTTAATTTATGACCCGCCCACCTGAGGCTAACCCCGCCCACCTCACAACTGATTAACCTATTACTTTGAATAGTGAGAAACATGTGAATAACTGTCAGTGGGCGGGGCTAGCTTTGGGTGGGTGGGGCCATCACCTGCTCATGGATAAACTGGACTCTTTTCTGGCTGAAAACTGCAGATTTGAGCATTAAATACTCTGAAACTGCAGCATCTTACAGAATAAGGGACACAGTGTTGGAAACAGCAGGTCTGACACTAGATTGTGCTGTTCTCAGCCAGGGGGGCATAATCTATGTGACAGGTTCTTTAATTCATGACCCGCCAACCTGAGGCTAGCCCCGCCCACCTCACAACTAATTAACCTGTTACTTTGAATAATTATTTGAAAATATTCCACATCACACACAAGTTAGAATGCAAATTGTTTATCTAATATCAGAGTGAGATAGGGTTACATAAATAGATTACATTAGTGTGTTTCCATACAAAATAATAAGGATATATAGCCTGAGGTGACATGATCACTGAAAAGACGTTTTGGTTGTAATGTCAACCTTTCTCAATTGGATCACGGAAGAACCAGGCTGACAGGGTCCAATATGGAATAGGTAAGAGAGCAAGATGTGACTGAATACACAGCGAGACCGTGTAGGGAGTAATGCACTTATCTGTATATAGATGTATGGTTGGGATGGCAGGTTCATCCACTTTTTATGTGCACTACCCTATATTTATGTAACATACTATGGAAACAACCCAGACTCTTATTGCTTATTGCTTATTCTTTCTCGTCTTGACTACTGTAACTCCCTACTTGTTGGTCTCCCTCTCTGTAAACTCTCTCCTCTCCAATCTGAACTGAATGCAGCAGCCAGGCTTGTCTTTCTTTCCAGCCGCTATACTGATGCCTCTACCCTGTGTCAGTCTCTACACTGGCTGCCTATTCAGTTCAGAATACAACATAAACTAATCACTCTCACCCATAAGACTCTCCACAGCACTGCACCCTCCTACATCTCCTCCCTCATCTTTGTCTACCATCCTACCCGGTCTCTCCGCTCTGCTACTGATCTAAGATTACACACCTCACTCATTCGAACCTCCCATGCCTGTCTCCAAGATTTTGCACATGCTGCTCCGGTTCTCTGGAACATGTTACCGCATGTGATCAGGCACAATCACAATCCTCATAATTTTAAGTGTGCTCTGAAAAGTCATCTTCTTAGACAAGCCTATCAAGATCCCTAATTGTTAACCCCCAAATTCTGTCACACATTCGTCCCTTCCTGCACTTTGGCACCCACAGGCACTTATCTGTATATAGATGTATGGTTGGGATGGCAGGTTCATCCCCTTTTTATGTATTCTACCCTATATTTAATGTAACATGGCTGGACCATTGTAAACCAAGCACTTGTCACCCTTTGTTTCACCCATACACCCTAATAGATTGTAAACTCTTGCGAGCAGGGCCCTCACACCTCGTGTCTCATTTGTCAGTAGCATTTTTATAATGTAATGTCTGGTTTGTCTGTGCTTATTCCCTCTATATTGTAAAGTGCTGCGGAATATGTTGGCGCTATATAAATAAAGATTATTATTTTTATTATTATAATAATACTATAAGGACGAACCGCTGCGTGTGGTTGAGAGCAGAGGCGGTAAAGACGGTGGGCATAACCTATGTGACAGGTTCTCTTTCACTCAGTTAAAGACATTACATGCTCTACCAGGTGCTAGGCATTCTGTTTCTATACCTGGTCAACCATGCAATATTTCTTTCCTCAATTTTTTTTCATAATTTAGTGGCCATCTTTGTTGAGCCAGGCAATTTGCCAAAGTCCATACTTGGTGACCCAGTGGATACTCCTAGTGGTCCAATGGGGTTGTATAATACAATTTCATTTAAATTTCATTTAAAGGGGTTTTCCAGCTTATCTAAAAATTAAAAACTAAGGTACTAGTGCTCAATAAAATAATAAAACCTATACTCCCCTTCCTCCTCACCTCTGTGTCAGCGCTGGCTCTCCCCAGTTTTTGTTTATTTTCTGTAGTCTTCCAAACCAAATGTCACCTTTTCAGCTGATGAAAGACTGCAGCGGTCACTTGCCACTCCCTTACATCAAAAGTGAACAGCTCTGATCAATGATGAAAACAGAGGCGCATGACCGCTAGAGACAATCAGCAGTAGCTACAGCCGTGACATCCTGTTTGGAAGAAGACAGAAGGTAAACAGAAGACTGGGGAGAGGCAGTTTTGAAACAGAGGTGAGGGGAAAGTAAGTATATTTTTTTTATTTTTACCAGTAGATTATTATTTAATTTTTAGATAACCTCTGGGAAACCTTTTAATCCAGTGATTTATTCATGTTAAGTAGATCTAGAAAAGAAATTCTGCAAATGTATTAATTGCTGAGAATAACACTCTTAGTGGTCTAGAGAGTGTATATTATTATAAGCTTTTAAATCTAGACCTTAATAATAATAATAATAATAATAATAATAATAATAATATATATTTGGTGAAAGACGGAAAGTTGCTGATATTTGAACCAATACTAATCCTATTGATCAATGGCTATTGGTGATTCCTGATGGTCCTGGAATTAATAAGATTGTCCTTGTGATTTGGAGGTTAGTATGAATATCTATGGTGGGATAAGGAATTAGTTATAGTGCATGTGGTCGTCTAGAAGGTTAAAATATGCTATTCCTAGTGTTAATTTTTCACTTAACTTTTCAGGTTCCATTACTATGCTCCCAATAACTGACAAAGCACATACTTCTAAAACGCTGGGGGGACGGCCCCTTTCACTATCATTATCCCCAGTGTGTAAGCGGCGGGAAGATGTGACATGTTACTTCTTTCACCCGGCACGCAGTACGCGTAGGGGAAGATGGAGGGTAATCGTAGCTCTATATGAGAGCTATGATTACCATTCTTACAGTCCGTATTTTTGGGCTTATTACAGCGCAATTACAGCCCAAAGTATGGACTATTTAGACGCCGTGTGAACATACCCTTATTTCTAAAGGAATCGTCTTCGGCACTCAATCAGGTGGAGTATGGGTGCGGACCAAAAAATTTTTCAATAATCCTTAGTATAGTTAAGGTCGCACACCAAAGTATCAGTTTCTCATTTTAACAAAACTTTATTGAGTAATATAATCATCCGGCTTCATAAAAACAGGGTCATTTTATATCCATCTTATAAACAATTAGATTCAATGATATGTATGTTTCGGTCCCTAAACGGACCTTTTTCAACCGAATCTTTTACAAGTTTTATATCTCTTATTCAATTCTTTGTTATCTTATGAAACCTGGAGCCTGTTATCACATGGTGAGGTTCCGGCTCCTCACCATGTGATAACAGGCTCCAGGTATCATAAGATAACAAAGAATTGAATAAGAGATATAAAACTTGTAAAAGATTCGGTTGAAAAAGGTCCATTTAGGGACTGAAACGTACATATCATTGAATCCAATTGTTTATAAGATGGATATAAAATGACCCTGTTTTTATGAAGCCGGATGATTATATTACTCAATAAAGTTTTGTTAAAATGAGAAACTGATACTTTGGTGTGCGACCTGAACATACCCTTAGACAGAATGTTTGCCTTACATGACAACGCTGCCCTATGTACAAGAAAGGTAGACACTCCCTATGTAGCTGTCCTTTCCCACATCAAGAGGTTAGGGATATCGTCATCCTTGGATGTCAAGAACTTTGACTACATAGGGCTGAGGATACTGATGAGTACCAAATAAGGTACTGAAACCTATAAATCAGGTATAAACTTGGAACACTCTATAGATAAACAAAGCAGCAAAGCAAATATAACATAAGATTCATTCCTGCCCTTCAGTCAACGTTACTGGTTTGCATGCAATAGATGAGTAATATAACACTACAATGTATAAATATTTAACAGAACTTTCTCAAGATCGTTTGAAGAACATTTTTCTAAATCTGTGCTGGCAGATTGATATTGAACTATTTCCATAGATGTATCTAGAGATACTGTACATTCCATATTTTAATGGAAAACAGCTTTATTCACTTTATTTTACTTTGAATAGATTTTATTATATACAAGTGAATTAAAAAATGTGCCTTTAATACTTACTTTATGTCTATATTTTAGGAGGAAACATATCTTTTTCCCACACAGTTTTTAGAGCATTAAACAAGCAAAGTCCAAGACAAAATCTCAGTTTTGACCCTAAGTAAAGGTGTAGCTAGTTATAGACATCAAATTTAAATTGATCATCTCACAAGTTTTGGCACAGATAAAGGCCAGATATAGTAGGAAGAAAGAAAACACCTCTATAGATTTTCAGTATATGTCACAACTGAATACTGGACCAAAAAAATCTCATAATTTGTGACAGATTGTCTGGCAGTTAATGTCATTTGAAGAACATGATTATTGTTTCATTGAATTACATTGAATACTCATAGTTAAAAGTCTTCTATTTTCATGAGGGTAATGCTCTAACCACCTATCTCCAACTTCTGTTGCACCCTTTACCAGTGACTGATGGCTGCTATATAAAAATGCAGATTAAAACAGGACAGCATAGTATGGTAACAGGTCCACTTTAAAAGGGTTGTCTAGGATTAATAACACTTGACTACTTTCCTTTAGAAACAATGCCACACTTGTCCATGGGCTGTGGCTGCTATTGCAACTCATTCCACAAAGGCAAAAATACAGCACTCTACAGATAAATAGGGGCTGTATGCATACTACCTCCACTATCTTGTAGACATTCTTAAAAATATGAAGACAAAAGCGACATACTTAGCTTAAAGGGGATGTATCGCTACCTTAGTTCGGCTGATTCACACTGCTCTCAGCTTCTCAACTGTGGAAATGCAGGGGTGTTTCTTCCCCTCCCAGCTGGGTGACATCATCCCCCCCCATCACTGTGCATGCTGGCTCCCGAGACTCCTCCACTCCCCCCTCTCTGAGTTCACATGTCACTGTGTCTTTCCCTATGCAGTCTTATTTTATAAGAGCTGTTACTTTACCACGGGCTGCATCAATCTAGACTGAGCAAATTAACTCTTCTCCTCTCCCAGCTGGAGATGCTCTATGAACGGCACAGATCTCGCTTCTATGCAGGAGAGTTAGGCACCGGGACAAAACTGTTATGTTTTCTCATTGTGAATCTTGTTGCGGGTGTGTTTCTGCGGGTGTAGAAAGAGAAAATGCTAGGGCCCCTAACTCGAGTCAGTCAGAGATCGACACAAATTGTGCTATTTCCTGATTGTGTAAGCCGTTCAGTGTAATTCTGTTTCTTCTGCCTGTATAAAGTGAAAATGTGACGGTCCCTTACTCTGAGTGAGAGACACATCTCTGTGAATTTGACCGGGGGCTGTACAAAATGTAAATGAGCTCTCAGCTAGTGAAATGCAAGGAGGAGGGATCCAGAGGGATTTGACCAGGACTGGATATCAGTGTAAACAAAAACACTAATTACTTATAAACTAATTAGCATTGCAAATCAGCTCCAGTAAACTGAATACAATGGGGCTGCAAGCCATGTTTTTCTAATCCTAAATACTCTCCATAAAAATCTATGAAGCTCTCTTAAAAAATGTAATCTGTTATTATCCATTGAATCTCTGTATTATTTTTTTATTTGTCAAGGAAATTAAGTAGATTCATAGACTGAAACACAGCTGTTTTTCCTTAATTTTTTCCTAAGAAATTCAATATTTAATGAATCTATTATAAAAATTAAGCATATTATTTCGAATTTATAGACTCCGTGAAATATACCATTTCTAATTTTAATTTTTTTATTAAAAAAAAAAAAAAAAGCCAAACACCTTAAAATTGTGGGAAATGATTCAGAGAAGACTGACAGCAATTATTTTTTCCAGCCGCACTGGGACAACTTCATTTATTAATGACGACCTCGCTTATCCCTTTCACTCTGTGGCTACCAGCTTTGGTGTTAATTTTCTACACAAGTCCAAAGTTTTGGACTAGGGCACATAATAACGAAATTGTCCCACTTTGATTGTGTAACGGTTCTGGAGGTGGATCCATGGACCCGCAGCATGGGGTAAGCCCCTACCAGGGGGAATCAAGGGGT
>JAODAL010082353.1:0-11603 GCA_025379985.1 Phyllomedusa bahiana
CTCTTTGTTTTGACAGCCTTGTTTCCCTATCCGGCTTTCTGTTCTTTCCCCCACCGATCACCCTACTCTGTTTTTCACCATTTCCCCTTTTTTAAAGGATTCCCTTTTACGTCCCCTGTGCCTTTTTTAAATTGGGGTCTTTCCTATACCTTCTGTTCCTGTCTATTTTTGGATTTTCGGGTTTACCTGCTCTGTTGGCTTTTTGATATTTTTCCTCCGATTTTGAAATTTGCACTGCCCGCTTGCTCCCAAACCCTTTGTTGCCTGACTTCCCTTTTTGTGTTTTGTATTTGTTTGTCGTGTTTTTGTTTCCCACATATTCAGTGTAGTCTTCATCTTCTGGTTGGGGCCGCCTTTTAAGGGGTGGGTTTTTACCCCAAAAGGCAGGGACGGGGGTTGGGACCAGCTTTAGGGCCTCACTTGTTGTGTCTTCTTGTGGTCCCTGCTGGTCCCTTAACCATGGGGAACATTTGGGTAAAAATACATGGGGGTAAAAAACATTAAAAAAATTCTAATGGAGTCTGCTAAGGCCCCAAATAAAACAGAACCCATGGAAGATGTACTCTCAGGGCAAATAGAGGGGGGGTCAAATTTTCAGAATGGGGTTTTTTTTGGGGCGCTTTAACTATCCA
Organism: Phyllomedusa bahiana; assembly: GCA_025379985.1. Lineage (NCBI taxonomy): Eukaryota > Metazoa > Chordata > Amphibia > Anura > Hylidae > Phyllomedusa > Phyllomedusa bahiana. The sequence goes on from JAODAL010082353.1 coordinate 633, forward strand.
GACATCAATTGGGAATCTGAAACCTGTAGCTCTAAAAAGGAAACGGTTTTTTGGGACAAAAAACTAATGATAATTCCTTTGCCAAATGGTGCAAGAACCAACTGAGGAGAGGGCCCTTCTAACTTAATTTGATAATAGCCCTGACAGAGAAACAAAGGTTCATTTTTGAGGGGCACCTAGGGAAAGTGCCCATAATATAAAAAATGTCCTTTTATCCTTCAATAGAGTTTTTTGTCAAGGAGCCAAAAAAAAACACTAAATTTTAGGAAGGCTAATGTATTCGCTTTGGGAGGCCCTAAGCCGATTGACGGGGGACAATGTTTTTAAAATAGGAGAACAAAAATAAATGGGATATTTTTAAAAAACATTCTGGCTACCATTGAGAGGTACATACCTTATGGAAATAAAACAATTAGAAAGGGGAAAAAAACCCCAAATGTATCAACAGGATGTAATGAGCAATAAAAAACAAAAAAAAAGGTTTTTTCAACACTAAAACGGGAGGGCATAAAGGGGACAAAGAAGCTAGGGGGAAAAAATAAAGTGTGTAAAATAAAGAAAAAGGGAAGAAAAAGCTGGGACGGAAGATATATTGCTATAAAAAGTAAAAAAACCCCCAAAAAATATTTTTTAACTATTAAAAGTAAAAAAGATTAAAACAGAGAATGTTGGCCCTTTTGGAAAAATATGAGGGAGAGACTGAAAAGAGGCGATAGAAAAAAAGAAAACCTATTAAAACTTTTTTTCCACTGTATTTCGAGGGGATGAGTTCTGTTAAAGAGGGTTTAGGTAAATAAACTTAAAAGTTTTTTGTCAAAACCCGGAAGAAGGCAGCTCCCTTGGGAAAAGATTAAAATAGAAAATTTTCCCCAGGCCCAGATGGATACACCCACGTGTCCTAAGGGAGTTAAGTGATGTCATAGATAGGCCCCTTTTTTTAAATATTTATGGACTGTCTAATAACGGGGTATGTCCCAAAGTTGGCGCATAGCAAATGTGGTGCCAATATTAAAAAAGGGGTCAAAAAAAGGATCCCGGAAACTTAGGGGGTAACCCTTAAACCTCTGTTGTAGGTAAAATGTATAAAGGTTTTCTCAGAGATGCTATCCTGGGTATCTCACTAAAAAAAATGAAGGAGAAGGACGGCCCTGTAAATAATCTTCATTTCTATAGAAAGTCAGTTCCATACTGGATCGGGGGGTGAGGCCCGGATTCATATATCTGATTTTCTAAAGCATTTGAAATGTGCCACAAAAAAGGTTGGTAAATAAAATGAAAATTGTTGGGGGGGGGGGAAAATGTGTGCAAGTGGGTAGGCAAAACTGGCTCACTGATAAAAACAAAAGGGTAGTAATTTAAAGGTACTACTAGACTGGATCGTGTTACTATGGGGTACCACAAGGGGGCTATTGGGCCTATTCTTTAACATTTTTTATTAAAGATCTTTAAAAGGGATTACATGTAAAAAATTCGATCTTAGCGACTACTAAGCTCGTAAAGAATCAAACAAAGAGGGATAATGTGTTTTACAAAAGGGTGGATAAGTTGGAGGGCCGGGCGGGAAAAGAAGATGAGGTTTAAAACAGATAAAGCAAGGTTAGCACTGGGGAAGAGAAAACCCTTACTGATAATGTTAAATGGAAAAGGTGGGTAAAAATGACCGGAGAAAAACTTGGGAAACCGGTGGAAGTAAACTTAAATTTTAGCAGCCAGTGTCAGACAGAGTGCCAAGGGAAAAAGGATCTGGGGTGATTTAAAAGGGGCTAGATGCCCATGATGGGAAATTTTTTCCCTTATCAAGTCATGGTTAGATCACACTGGAAAATTGTGTACAGTTTTGGGCAACCAGTGCACGGAAAGCATTTTAGGGGCTTGAACAGGTACAAAGGGGGGCAACAAAAATAATAAAGGATGGGGGGACTCGTACCCAGAAAGATTAGCAAGTTAGGGGTTTTTAGTTTAGGAAAAGAGCTTGGGGGACATAATAAATTTTTTAAATACACAAAGGTCAATATAGAGATCTTCCCCAAAATTTATTTTCCCGGGCTTTATCTGAAAAAGGGGGCATCCCCAAAGTCTTGAGGGAAGAAAGTTTTTCTAAAAATAGAAAGGGATTCTTTTATGTAGAGCAGTGAGACTAGGAATTCCTTTCCAAGGGGCTTGTCATGTGTATTTAAAAACAGAGTTCAAAAACGGTTTTTATGATTTCTGGAGCGTATAATTTAAAAAAGTTATAGGTCTAGGATTCAGGGGGGGGTCATTGTTTTTTCCGGGGGATTTTTCTGTTGAGATTGGAGTCGGGGAAGGAATTTTTCCCTAAATGAGGACAATTGGCTTCTTCCTAAATTGGGGGGGTTTTTTCCTTCCCCCCTGATCAAACACCTTACAAAAAAGTGAACGGATGGAAAGTCTTGTCTTTTTTCGGCCTTACAAAATATGAAACTAGAAAACCAAAAACTACCAGCTTTGTAGCGTGTTACACATGGCGTGGTATTATACAGTACAGAACAACAGAAAAAAACTTGTAATTACCTTCGGTTATGAATTATGAAACAGCAATTGTCTTTTTTGGCGGTGAAAAAAGATGTTTCTTTTATTCACCAACCAGCAGAACAACGCTTAATTAACCCTGGATGTAAATTTGACGCAAATGAATTGAAGCCAGCAAAAAAAACTACCAGCTTTGTTGCGTGTTGTTTACTATGGCATGTATTTTACGCTACACAACAAGAGAAAAACTTGTAATTAACTTCGGTTGATGAATTATGTACAGGAAAAATGTTCTTTTTTTGCCGGTGAAAAAGACGGTTTCTTTTAGTCTTCATAGCAGCAGAAACAACCGCTTAATTAACCCTTGGATGTAAATTGCGCATTATAATACTGAGAGCCAAAAACTACCGCTTCGTAGCACGTGTTTCAATTGCGTGTATTTTTACGGTAAGAACACAGAAAAACTTGTAATTACCTTCAGTTGTGAATTATGCTACGGCAAAATTTTCTTTTTTGGCGTTTGAAAAGACGGTTTTTTTTTAATCACCACAACAGCAGAACAACGCTTAATTAACCCCTGGATGTAAATTGCCCCAAAAGAATTGAGCGGGCCAAAAAAACGACCAGCTTGTTGCGTGTTACAATGGCATGTATTTTTACGCTACACAACAAGAAAAAAAACTTGTAATTAACCTTCGGTTATGAATTATGCTACAGGAAAAATTTCTTTTTTGCTGGTGAAAAAGACGGTTTCTTTTAGTCATCATAGCAGCAGAACAACGCTTAATTAACCCCTGGATGTAAATTTGTGCAAAGAATTGAGCAGCCAAAAAACTAGCAGCTTTGTAGCGTGTTACAATGGCGTGTTTTTTAAATGGTACACAACAAGAGAAAAACTTGTAATTAAACCTTCGGTTTTTTGAAATTATGCTACAGGAAAAATGTCTTTTTTGCGGGTGAAAAAGACGGTTTCTTTTAGTCCCCACAGCACAGAACAACACTTAATTAACCCCTGGATGCAAATTGCGCAAAAGATTGAGCAGCCAAAATGAAGTGGTACTTGTTTGTAAAAACGCTGTTTCTTTAAAGTGAATACAACAGGAACAGGCTTAGATCACCCTTGGATATTCAATGTCTGTGAGCAATAGCATTAAAATGTATTGCAGCTGCACTGGACGCAGACTGGACTTAAGGTCCAATACCCCACAAAATCAGAAATAAAACGTTAAGAGAAGCAAGTCTCTGAGACAAGCTGTGACACCCCCCAAAAATCGCTGTATAAAAATGAGTTCTTTTAGTAAGAATATATTAGCAAGCCGTAGCAGCACCTTCCCCAATCAGTACAGTGAGAGCGGTATGAGCTCCCAGGGTCCCCCGCCCGGGCTTATATAGTGCGGTGACGTCACAGAATCCCGCCGATCTCCGATTTGGCTTCATCTCTGCACATTTTCATGTAGGCTATGCCCTTCTTCCTCCAGAGTTCTATGCCCCATGTAAGCCATGTGCTCGCAGCCATTTTATCAATCAAAACACACTTCGTTCACGGCGAAGTCCCCAAACTTCGACTTCGTTCCGAACCGAAGTTTTTTTCCTGAAATTCTAAACGAATTCCACTTCTTTAGAATTTAATTCGCCCAATCTCTAGTGGCCACCCAGTAACTGTTGTTCATTTTTATGGTCTTAATGCGAGGATCTGTTGGAGGAAATGAGCATCCAAGCACTCCTATGAAAAGATGGAGCCTTGATTTCAAGCCTCTGTGTCGAGGGGCACTAGCAAACTGATCTTCCTCATCTTCCTCCTCCGACTCAAATTTGTGCCAACCTCTTTCCAAGGCAGGGACGTTGGTAACGTCGGTGTCGAGGAATACCTCATCATCCTCCTTCTCGCTTCCTCCGGCACAGCTTCAACACAGCCCTGACTTGCCTCAGATGATGCACTCTGAGAGCTGAGGCGCCGCCTTGCACTAGCCCTGGACCCCGAACCACTGCCTAATGAAGACCGATAAAATTGTGAAACTGTCGGGCCTTCTGGATTCGAAAAAAAGAAAGGCTCCATGTCCGCATCTGTGTCCGTCTCCACCTCCGTCGCTGGTGGGACTTGATGTTTCAGAGTGTCCAACGATCGTTCCAGAACTAAGATCACAACAATGCTCACGCTGACAAGGGCATTGTCCGCACTGACTATTTTCGTGGCTTCTTCAAAACTGGCAAGGATGGTGAAGAGCTCTTTTACCTGTCTCCACTCTCGGTGGCTCAACACCCCGAGGTCCGCACCGCTGCTTGTCAGGCCATGTGTCACTTCGTACAGCGTAATGGCATTGCGCTGCTGCCACAATCGCTGGAGCATGTGGAGGGTGGAATTCCAGCGTGTTGCCACGTCAACAATGAGACGGTTGACGGGAAGGACGAGCTGACGCTGCAGCGCAGCCAGGCGGACCGAAGCAGGGTGCAAACGGCAGAAGTGTGAGCTCAGACCTCGAGCCTTCCTCAGCAGGCAGTCTAGACCTGGGTAGCGCTTTAGAAATTTTTGGACGACAAGGTTCATGACATGTACCAGGCAAGTGATTTGCTCCAGCCTACCGATCTTAAGGGTGGCCAGCAGATTTCGCCCGCTATCGCACAGCACCTTGCCTGGCACAAGGTTCTTGTCACCCACCCAGCGCTTGGTCTTGTTTCGAAGAGCCGTCCACAGCTCCTGACCTGTGTGTGGACGGTCTCCAAGACAGATTCATTTCAACATGGCCTGGTTTCTCTGGGCACATGATGCCACCAAAGGACCTTGGGGGAAAGAACCCTGCACCATCCCTGCGGTTTTGAAGAGCGTGCGCTGAGCCTGAGAGTCACCGTTACCACCAGAGACATCCACCCAGCTCACCCAGTGAGCTGTCACAGAGATATAGCTGCCTTGGCCGTGCTTACTAGTCCATGTATCGGTGGTCAGATGGAGTTTGCCAGACACAGATACAGAGAACGCGCTTGAGATTTTAGATGACACGTGGCTGCCCAGGGCAGGGACGTCTTTTCTGGAAAAGAAATGCCTGCTCGGCATCTGGTATTGGGGGCAAGCAAGGGCCATGACGTGGCAGAACCCATCTGTGTCCACCAGACGGAAAGGCAACATTTCCAAGGCCAAAAGCCTGGCAATGCCGACATTCAGGCTGTTGGCTTTGGGATGGTTTGGGTTAAAGTGTTTCGTCTGCTCCCAAACCTGGTAGAAAGAAGGCTGGCTGCTAGACTGGCCGCTGTACGGCGTGCAGGTCGTCAACTGGTGGAAGGAGAAGGGGTAGGATGAGTCACTGGTGGTGCTGGTGGTACTCGGGCGACGGTGGAGGCTGAAGCGAAGGCTGATCTCTGATCATGACTGAGAGACATGGGCAACTGAGGAACGCTTGGTGGTGGCAGAGAAGGAGGAGGCGGAGACATAGGGTGTGACAGTGATTGGAAGTCCGGCATCGGTGTGGCCTTTTTTGGCCAATTGTTCCCTCCATTTCAACTCATGCATTCCCTGCCTGTGACTAAACATCTAAGATTCTTCCCTCTACTGTTGCGTTTACGGCAAAGGCGGCATATCACATCGCTGGGTGAATCAGAGGCTTGCTGGAAAAAGGCCCAGGCTTGAGAGGTCCTGGACCTTTTCGACGCCGATAAGTGAGGAGCGGTGTTTCTGCTGATCGTGGCTGGCGGAATCATCTCAGCGGACTTGTGCGACCGCCTTCTCCCTATTTGAGGCCGGACCCGTAATGACACTTCCCTATCGTCTTCCTCCTCGTCCAGCGATGAAGCGCTCACAAGCAAATTCTGCTGAAAAGACCACGTTGGATCCGCAATTTCATCATCATCATCAACACAGGTGACATCCTCGTCCTGACATTCTGCATCCTGGAGCTGCGGGCTACAAGCAACAGGTACTGCAAGGCGTTGCCGACCACCCAGGATTTTTGACGATTGACCGGCTTCCTTCTCCTCCTCTGATGGCATCAGCGATTCGGCGTCAGAGCAGAAAAAATCATCCTCTTTGGCCTCTTGATCTTTGGAAATGCCTTCTGAACCCAACCGCATTTTGTCATCAAAGAGGTCTTCAGAAAATGGATTATCCACTGTGGTGGGTACACGAGTTGACATTTGGGCCGCCTTCGCTTCATGTTGGACGGATGTTGACAATGCTGATGACGACATTTGTGGCTGTGACTGGGAGGACGAGGAGGTAAGACTGCTGGATGCAGGTTGTATTAACCACTAAAGAACATATTGGCGATGCTGTTCGTTACTGAGATTCACAGGGCACCGACCCAGCGATGACAGGCCTGACGGTCCTGCAACCGACGATCAGCTGGCTTGCGTGTTGTCGCCAGCACTGGAAGGAGCACCTTCTCTCGTACCTCTACCTCCATGTCCTACACCCCTCTTGCTTGCTTACTACCTGCATTTCGCTCCATGTTCAGAAAGATAAAAATTAAGAAGGTATGGAAGAGTTTTTGACAGTCTCTTATTGAAAGACGGCAAATCACAGCTATTCTTAAATCCCTCTAATTTCCTACAGCCAACTAGGATTAGAAACTGAATTTCACAGGTAGCAAATGCCTGTGAAATGCGGTCTGGTGGAAGAACCATAAGACAAAATCACCTATTTAAAATGTATACGGATAATAAAAGGTGGGTTTTGCACCTATGAAATGTAGATGTCCAGGTATGTCATGCAGAATGAGATGTTTATACAAGTGCAACCAATGAATATAAAACATACGGAGACATGTATGGAAGTAGGTGCATCGAAGTTCTTTTTCTCATCTGTTTTTCAGTGTAAAATGCACCTGAATGTATGAAAGTGGTTTTTGTGTGATCATATATGGTGTCTAAAGTTCATTGTGCCTCGCCTATGTGTTTTGCGCATTACAGAACTTAGGCGCATAAGTAATGCATCAAACATGTATGAAGGCTATAGATAGGCTGGAAATAAAAGAAAAAAGTCATTAGAATAGCATGTCAGTGAATAAAAACTATGGTACTGATCTTTGCACCTATGAAATACAACTGCAATTACTAGCAAATTTCTGTATCCTAATATAAGTACAAGGTGGGTCTTTGATCAAAACTGGGCTGCGCCAAAGTGAAAAACATCTTTTTAAAATATTAACGGATAATAAGAGGTGGGTTTTGCACCTATGAAATAAACCTGCAATTACTAGCAAATTTCTGTATCCTAATATAAGTACAAGGTGGGTCTTTGAACAAAACTGGGCTGCACCAAAGTGAAAAACACCTATTTAAATTTTATACGGATAATTAAAGGTGGGTTTTGCACCTATGAAATACACCTGCAATTACTAGCAAATTTCTGTATCCTAATATAAGTACAAGGTGGGTCTTTGATCAAAACTGGGCTGCACCAAAGTGAAAAACACCTATTTAAAATTTATACGGATAATAAAAGGTGGGTTTTGCACCTATGAAATACACCTGCAATTACTAGCAAATTTCTATATCCTAATATAAGTACAAGGTGGGTCTTTGATCAAAACTGGTCTGTGCCAAAGTGAAAAACACCTATTTAAAATTTTAACGGATAATAAAAGGTTAGTTTTGCACCTATGAAATACAACTGCAATCACTAGAAAATTTCTTTATCCTAATATAATTACAAGGTGGGTCTTTGAATAAAACTGGGCTGCGCCAAAGTTAAAAACACCTTTTTAAAATTCATACGGATAATAAAAGGTGGGTTTTGCACCTATGAAATACACCTGCAATTACTAGCAAATTTCTGTATCCTAATTTAAGTACAAGGTGGGTCTTTGAACAAAACTGGGCTGCGCCAAAGTGAAAAACACCTATTTAAAATTTATACAGATAATAAAAGGTGGGTTTTGCACCTATGAAATACACCTGCAATTACTAGCAAATTTCTGTATCCTAATATAAGTACAAGGTGGGTCTTTGAACAAAAATGGGCTGTGGCAAACAGAAAAACACCTATTTAAAATTTATACGGATAATAAAAGGTGGGTTTTGCACCTATGAAATACACCTGCAATTACTAGCAAATTTCTGTATCCTAATATAAGTACAAGGTGGGTCTTTGAACAAAACTGGGCTGCACAAAATAAAAGGTACTATTTTACCACAGCTGCGAGCTGTGCTGGCCAAAAACTGGTAAAATAAAGCCATTTCAATGCAGGTTCAAAGCAGAGTCTGGGCTGCACAATATACACTCTCCTTTCATAAGTCTGCCTGCCTGCCTGCCTGTCTGTCTGTGTTCCCCCGCAACCCCCCGCCCACACCCCACCTCCCCGTGGCTGTGCAGCACTAAATGCTTCTTTAAAAGTCTCTTTCTAACTAACTAAGAGCTGAAATTCTCTAATCTACCTATGTTCTAATGTTCACAGCTAAAAGCATAGTTGTCTGTATGAATAAAGAGAACTGTGTCTCTGAGCTGTATTGAGAGAGATCTAGCACACGTCCTGCTCTAATGAGAGTCACTTAAACACTGATAAAGAACAGGAAACGCTGTTCTATGCAAAACGAGGTCATGTGATTTTTCCAGCCAATGACAACCATACACATCACAGTCATGACGTCGCACACCCAGCTCACCCTGCTCTATGCTCTAAGCTGATTTGCTGGCCGCCAAAATGGCAGGAAGCGCCAAAAATGGCGCGATAGTAATAGATTATGCGCAGATTCTCTCCTAAAATATCGCGTGATCGGAAATTTCCGATCAACCTAAAAACCGTGCTGATTTCAACTTTGATGATTATAATCGCTCATCCCTAGTTACAACAACAGATTTCAACTCTTACAGAAAAAGTGACTGTCTTTTCCAACACAGATGGATATGCTGCTTCAAATTGCTTAATAACTGCTTAATAACAATGTGGCGAAATTAGAAACCGCCATAATGCAAAATAAAAAAATCTAAATACCAACATAGAGGACAATGAAAAAGGAAAAAAAGATCAATCTTCAAACAATGATGAGGAACACAAAGACCAGCAAAGGGTTAATTAACCAGATTTGGACACAACAGACACCAATAGTTCTAACTCAGACACATATGGTTTCTATGAAAATTGACCCTGAAACAGAGGTAAAACCAGAAAACAAGAACATGTGGGCAATGTGGTGCCAAAAATGGGACAGAGGAACAGACTTATATGCCAAGAAGACAACAATTACTACGAAACAAATATACCTAGAAGAATGTTACAACAATGTTATCGTGCTTGCACCAACGGTACTCAGCAAAGTACAGATGGAGGTGCTCAACAAAGGACTTTTGTACAAACAGCTAACTTTTACTTGTTTTCCACTATTAACGATGTTAATCAATTTCCTGGGTTAATTACTGTTAATCATAATTTTTTTCATGCAACTGTAGATGTCCAGGTATGTCATGCAGAATGAGATGTTTTTACAAGTGCAACCAATGAATATAAAACCATAGGGAGACATGTATGGAAGTAGGTGCATCATAGTTCTTTTTCTCATCTGTTTTTCAGTGTAAAATGCACCTGAATGTATGAAAGTGGTTTTTGTGCGATCATGGTGTCTAAAGTTCATTGCGCCTCGCCTATGTGTTTTGCGCATTACAGAACTTAGGCGCATAAGTAATGCATCAAACATGTATAAAGGCTATAGATAGGCTGGAAATAAAAGAAAAAAGTCATTAGAATAGCATGTCAGTGAATAAAAACTATGGTATTGATCTTGCTTAGTGGACCACAGGTAGAATAAAGGGTGAGAGCAGCAAAAATAAATTTTTAATTTAATGAAGTAAAAATTAAAAATTTAAAAATCTGAACAAAATTTCGTTATTTAATGTAAAATTAGGTTTAGATTCTTTTAATTTTAAATACATTTTATAGGAGATATTTTTATATTTTTGGGATATTATATATTTTTATATTAATTTTATATGATAACATTTTTATTAAATTTAAATAATTTAATTTTATATAGTTTGATAATTATTAGAAATTACCTTTTATTATTGTACAGATGTATCTCCACTTCAACTACTCTGGCTCAGGCAGATCACATTAAAATAGGTCTGCCTGTCCGAGAAGAATGCACCTAGTTTTGCTGAACCACATTCATATATGTGTCTAATACAAGTGTGCTGTGATACGCCCCCAGGACGCCCCCTCATTTTAGGCGCATTAAAAAGTGTCGAGTCTTACGAACAATGCGAATAACACATTCGTTATGCGCATTAGACACCGTAGTCTGCTCACTTTGCCGCCTTTGACGGCAGAAAAGTGTGAAAAACCCACTCATACATGTCTCTCATAATGTTCATCGAACAACTAACGTTAACAATTCTACAAGAATTGGGAGATGAAGGAGAAGGTCTTGTCCAATAGAGCAATTGGGTTCAACATACCATATCTAACCCCATTTACTATCCTCTAAAATCCATAGTACATGCACTGGCAAAGTAGAAATGGAAAAAAAAATCTTACCCACAGACAATTTCAAGCACTA
>JAODAL010082354.1:0-11602 GCA_025379985.1 Phyllomedusa bahiana
TGGGAAACCTGCAGGCCCGACACTGCTGGGGCAGGGAGCGCTCGCTCTCTGCTCCGCAGAACCCCCCAAGCGCATGTCGTCCCGGACGCACATGCGGGAAAAGGGGCCGTCGGTCTCCAGGGCAGGGCCTGGAGCCCGGGGAGACCGGGGCACAGGGTGTTTTATTGGGGGCCAGCCCCGAATAAAACAGCCTAGCGACGCCCCTGCCCTCTGCAGGGGTGACACTTGTAAACAGAGGTGAGAAATAAAATTTTAAAAATGTCATCCCTGACCTCCCCAACATGTTTCACAGCAAAATTTGCTAAATCTTAGAAACCTAGGGCAAAAAGTTAGTTTTAGCCCAAAACCTTTTTCTACATGGGCCCCCATAGATTATACACTATAATCAAATTTGTGAAAGGAAAACGCTGTCAATAACTGCAGGTACCGGGGGCCTACCAGTGGAGGTGACCCCGGGCCCCCCCAACTAGTGGAGTTGATTTTGGGGGCACCAAATAGAGCTGACCTGGGGCCCCCCAGGGGAATTGATTCTTGGGGGCCCACAAGTATTTGATCCTTGGGGGAACCTTGGGGGGTTGATTTTTGGGGGCCCCCCCTACTCTACTTAACATGACTGCATAACGCTTGCACTCCCCTTTTTTTTCTCTGCATTTCACCCTGAATAGCACCCCAGGGTCAACACCCCCAGGATCCATAAGGGCTTTCCCCAGCCCCCCTATGGATCAGTTCAAGGCTGAATAACTGACAACATTATCTTTTTAATGGTGGAGGCCGGAAGAATTTCAGTGAAAATCACAGCAACATTTGAACAAAAGGATTTTTCCCACAATCTCATTTCACCCCCTGCAATCCGGCATCATCTGTGGCTCAAAGGAGGGTGTGTGATTTTTTTGAATTGCATATACATGACCAGCAGGTGCATCAAGGGCTTTCCTTCCTAGTCACAGAAAGGGTCTGTTTTTGATAAAGCTGTAAATAGCTCAGAGGAAAAGTTTTTACCTCACAGCACAAGGGTCTTGGGTTAAAACCCCTGCAGGAACTAAACTTGTGGATTTTTTTTTCTTTATCAATGACTACCTCTTGGGGTTTTTCTTTTTTAATTTTTTGCACGTTTGACAAATTTACTAAGGAGCACAGAGGACAGGAGAAAAGTGAAGCACCTGGGTTTGAACATCTAGCTGCCTGGAGGAAAAGTGATGTCAGCATGTGCGACCAGGACTGAGAAGCTCTCAGCCCTGGTGTATCCCCGGGGAGAGGGGCTGTAAACAAGGGAAAACCAAAGAGTAAGAAAAAAAAACGGTGCAGAATTTTTAATAATGTAAGGGTGAAAATGTTTATTTTTTATATTGCAAGTTTTCCCACTCAATTTTGCTTTGGGGCAAAACCCCCTTTAAAAAACTAAAATACATAGAAAAATATGCAGTATTTTTTTTCACATTTTTTTCAGTGCGGGCCCCTTATAGTCTTGGTGGGAACGGGTTTGGTGGCAACCATAAAGGGGTTTTTAGATCCATTTTTTTGCCGGGGTCCTTGCAAATAGTACCAACCAAAGGCCATTTTGGGTACCCCTTATTTATTCCCACCCCCCCTGCAGAGCCTTTCTTTTTTGAACTTTTTCTCCCCTGTCATTTTTTCTATTATTGGGCGCAAAAAAAATAGAAAAGATTTTTTTATAAAAGGCCACAAGGGAAATTAATTGCTGGGTTTGGTTCCCTGACCTACATTAAAGTTGCCCTGATGAATTGACGGGTGATGGTTTTGCAATTTTAAAATATCTTTGACTTTCTTTGAGTTTAAGTGTACTGTTTAGGGAAATTTTGCGGGTCCAAAAACATTATAAGATTGTACATGACACAACCTTTGATGCCATATGATTAGTTGATGGAGATTTAGCTATTTCCAGCTCTCTTTCCCTCCTGCCTTTTAAATGAGCAATTCAAATTTGGAGTTGTAGAAAAGGGTCTGCTTTGCAATTTTTATGTTCCTTTAAAATATTTATCGAGTAAGAAGAATTTTGTCTATTTTTCTCCAGAGAAAAATATAAAAAGAAAATATTTTTTGGTCAGTGTTCTCCCTTTCCTCAAATTTTTTTTCTGATGGGAATATGTACATGATCAAAAGTAATAATAAAGGCCTGTGTTAGGAATTCCGATGTACTCCCTAACATCCAAAATTTCAAGATACTGGAGCTCTTGCCATCATTGATCAACTTATTAAATTTAGAATATTTTATAAAGAACATACTCAAACTAATTTCCTTACAAAAAAAAAAAAAAATGTTGGGCTCATGGCTTTTAGGCGATCGTCTGTGTAATTCCCGTGTTAGAGACAGTGCATCCCACAAAAAAACGGGGCTCTCTTTGGTACACTGAGCAGCCTAAACAACTCTTCAAAGGATTTGCTAACTAAAAATTCCCCTTTGTTTAAAAAAACGTCCCAATTTGCGTTCCTAAAAGTTCCTACCCCCAAACTAATTTTTCGAGTATAATATTTCAAAAGTATTTGACACCTGGAAAAAAGTTTTTATGTTTGTACCACACCCAAAGGGATGTTCACACGGCTTAAATGGGCCCTATTCGGGCCGCAATTACCAGGCGAAGTGCGCCAATTAGGGGCCGAAAACGGGCCCATTCTTCGGTAATTTCCGTTCCATAGAGAACTATGGTTACGTCTCCTCTCCCGCCCGGCAAGCCCGGGCGGGAATAATTGACATGTGAATTCTGCGGGTATACGCCCCTGGCAAATTTAAGTCAATGGGCCGGGCGAAGTGGGGCCCCTGCTCAGTCCCCGCTCCCCCCCCGTCCACCGGGGTAATTTTGGGGGGGTAATTACGTTCCCGCAATTTAACCGGGGGAACATAGCCTAATATGATTACAGGTACCTCCACTTTTTTTTTTTTTTGTGGGGGGGGTGGCTACAAAAAAAAGAGTAGGTATGTTATTTTCATCAACAAAAAAACGGCCAAAAGCGGCCGTTTTTTCTCTGAGGGAGGACCCGCGGTTTTGTCACGCTTTTTGACAAAAGCCGCGGTCTCTTCTCGTTTTCCGACTCCCCCATACAATTGTATTGAAGGGAAAATGTCAAAAGACGAGAAGCGGGGCGTATTATACAATGTTATATAATAACCCTTGCCGAAAAACGGGCAGAGAAAAGACGGTGTGTAGAAGCAGCTCGTCTTTTTATTGCTGGGTATGGGGTCGCACTAAACGATCGTATCTGCGGCCTTTAAAAACGAAAAACGCCGGAGATCGATCGTTTTCCCGTGCGTGGGACATAGCCTTAAATTTTAATGATATCTCCCATAGGTACAGCGGTATGGTATGACCCCGAGGATTTATTGTGTTTTCGAATGCCCGGGGTTTTTATCATGGTGCCGATCTTTTTCTTTATGAGTCTACAGTGACAGGGGCGTAGCTACAGGGGGTGCAGAGGTAGCAGTCGCTACCGGACCCAGCAGCCTGAGAGGGCCCAAAAGCCCTTCTGCAACATAAGAAGACACAAGCTTTGTAAATGGGGACATGGTAGCTGGGGGGCCCATTTTACTCTTTGCACTAGGGCCCCCGAGCTTGAGGTTATGCCCCCTGTCAGTGATACATTACTTTGAAAACTCAGCTCTTGAGGGTTTTGGTTTAAACATACCCTTTTATGGGAACTGATCACTTTATGGATTAAGTTGATTCTTTAGTGTATGGGAAAGCGATCCACACATATTGGGTTAAAAGTTTCCTTGATACATAGTATACAGCTCTGGAAAAAATTAAGAGACCGCTGCACAGTTTTCTAAAACGCTCTATACCTGTCTGCACCCATTCCTTCCAGTGTCTTTGAATTCAACCAAAAAAGTCCCCCTATTCTACTAAAAGGGAATTTTGGCAATTTTTTTTTTCTTATTAAAAAAAGGGCCCCCTGATCCATATTTTTTTTCCTCCAGTCGTTTTTATATCCTGATTGTTTATTTCTTATTGGGCCCGTTATTTGATTGTGGGGAAGACATTCTTGCTTTCACTGCTTTAAACCCAAAAGTCAGAGGGATGTTTACAGCGCTTCATGCACATGATTTTTAAACAGTTCTGCCCCAAGATTGTATAGGGAGTTTTCACTGTGAAGGGGGGGGAGGGGGAGCTTGACATCTCCTCTTGTGACTGGTGGACCCGTGTTATCTGTACACAATGGTTTCTTTTCAGTGTGCCCCTGTTTTTTCTGAAAATAACAGACCTGCTAAAAAGCTCTCTAAACAGAACGGGGAAGTGTCAGACATTATTAGGCCTAGTGGCCAAAGTGAAAACTGCAGGATTTAAGAATTTTAAAAAAAATATGAAAGTGATATGGAAAAATTTAAAAAAAAAATAACCAAAAATTCCAAAAAAATTTTGGTTTAAATAAAAATGTGGTTAAACAATAAGTCATTTTTGTGACACATTCCCGTAATGTGCTTTGATTAGGTGATCCCCTGAACCAAATCTTTTTTAATGAAGGAAGTATAAAAAAACACTCAGTGGTCTTCAAATCCTCTTGAAATAGGAAAATGGATGGAAAAACAAGTCTAAGAATACCCAAAAAGGGAATTTGAATGAAAAAATCGGTTATTCACCAAATACGTTTCTGAATTCCTGATTTAA
Organism: Phyllomedusa bahiana; assembly: GCA_025379985.1. Lineage (NCBI taxonomy): Eukaryota > Metazoa > Chordata > Amphibia > Anura > Hylidae > Phyllomedusa > Phyllomedusa bahiana. The sequence goes on from JAODAL010082354.1 coordinate 4,620, forward strand.
AACTTGTTTTAATTGTTTCAAAAGAAATATGAATCGTTTTTTTTACTTATTTGAGGTCTGACAGTGCTTCTTTTTTTTTTTTTGAAGATTTTGTCATTTACTGAAAATAAATAAAAATTTTTTTTTGTTTGAATTTCGGAGACATGTTGTCAGATTTTTATTAAATTAAAAAAAAATGAAAATTTGTCTCCAAAAATTTACCATTGAAGAGAAAAATCAGAAAAACAAAAATTTTTTGCAGGGGTTCTTAATTTTTTCCAGGCGTTAGGGTATACAGCAAAAGGAGTGTTTGCCACTTCTTCTTTAGTGTGGAATAGGGGGGATCTTGATCATATAATCCTTATCTTGCAGTGGGCACATTCCTCAATGTTTTGGTGAGGGAGAAGAGGGGGATTATTGGGATTACTACTGGTTTTATTAGTGCTATTGTTAAAACTACTCCATTTTTCCGATTTTGCATTTTTTTTAAATCCCTATTTTTAAACAGTGGACTTTAGTATTTGGCACATAACCGCTGATGAAGCCGTGGGACGTGGCAATATGCGTGGGGAACAGTGCACCCGCATGGACTTTATTTGGTGATATTGTTCTTCTTTTTTCTCCTTTTGCGCTATTTGACATTGTAATATCTATGATCAGTCCACGAATTTCTATTGTTAATATTTGGGGACCCTTTCTTGACCATAATTGGGGTGTTTTGTTCTTAAGGGGATGATTTCTTACTTTTTTGTTTATTAGTAGAGTTTTTAACTTTTTTTTTCCCCCGCTTTTCAGTTTCCCAAAATAGTTTTATAAAAAAGATGTGCGTTTTTGTTCTGGCCATATTTTTTCTCTTTTTTCCCCCAAGTGGTGATTCATTTTTTTGGCACAGCAGGGTGCACTCTATGCATATTTATGCTGGTGCCTGTTCATTACTTTGCTTTTAGTGTAAAGAAAATGATATCTGTTTTACAAAATTTTTTCAAAAATTAAAAAACAGCAAAGTTATAGTTTTTAGGCCCCTTGGTCAATATTTTAGGATCCCTTTAGCTGCAATGACATGCGTCTGTTGTGGGATGTCTCTACCAGCTTTGCACATCTAGAGGCTGCAATTTTCACCCATTCGTCTTTGCAGAATATCTCTAGTTCAGTCTGATTGGCTGGCGAATGTTTATGATCAACAATTTGCCAGTCCTGCCGCAGATTCTCAATGGGATTTAGGTCTGGACTTTGACCGGGTCATTTTAACACATAAATATGCTTTGATTTAAACCCTTACATTATAGCTTTGGCTGTATGTTTGGGGTTACTCTCCTGCTGGAAGGTGAACCTATGCCTCAGTCTCAAGCCTTTTCAATTTGGTAGGTCCACACAGCAAAGTGAAAAAAACACACAAAATCCAACGTCATTTTTACTTTGCTGAACTGCGCCTCACCGGCTGTTTTTTGCGCAAAATCTGGCGATTGGATTTCCGGTGCCCCAGTGCATTAAGGCTGCGGGAATCTGACATCGCTCCTACAGAAAATAGAACATGTTCCATATTCCACCGGACATTTTTAGTTTTTAATTTCCCTCAGTAAAAAAATATGTGCTGTGTAGACTACAGCACGGATTTTCTATTGAGGCCTGAAGAAACAAAATCCTGTGCTGTGTTAAACTTAGTTTCAGGGTTTTTCCCCCAGGCTTTATATTTTTGCTCCATCCCTCATCCCATTTTAAAAATCCCCAGAGGCTTCCAGTCATGCTTAAACAAAGCCTCCACCCCCGTGATGCTGCCCCCACCTCTTCCATGGGAATGGTGTACTCAGGGTGATGTGCTGTGCTGGCTTTATTCCACACATAGCATTTGGCATTTAGGCCAAAAAGTTCAATTTTGGCCTTATCTGACCAGAACACCTACTTCCACATGCTGCTGTGTCCCGTTTTTGCAAACTGCAAATGGGACTTATAGCTTTCTTTCAAAATGGGCTTTCTTCCTGTCACTCTTCCCTAAAGTCCAGATTTGTGGAGTTCACAACTAATATTTTTCCCGGGGTGTTTTACCCCCTGAGCTGTCTCTGAGCTCCCCAAGAAAGACCCCGGGGGTTTGGCTGTCCTCTAATTGTGCTCTTCTTGTTGGGTGTCGTTTAGATGGACGGCTATGTATTGGTAGGTTAGCGTTGTCCATACTCCTTTCCCTTTTTTGGATGTAGATTTTACGTGTCTGTGAGATGTTCAGAAAAATTTGGGGGGGTTTTTTAAATTTTTTTAAACCTAACCCTGTAATACAATTTGCCATAATATTATCCCTGAGTTGTCTGGTGTGTTCCTTGGTTTTCATGATGCTGCTTGTTCACTAATGTTCTTTAAAAACCTTTTGAGGCCTTTACAAACGCTGTGTTAAATGAGAATAAATTACATGGAGATGTACTCTACTTATTATTTTACATCTAAAGGCAATTATCAAAAAATGGATTTTTTTTTATGGTTCAATACAGAGGGTGCATACTATGAAACCAACTTTTCTTTAATTTGCAGAAATCTGGCAAAGCACATATAATTTTCTTCACACTTGACACATATTTGTTACTATATCATAAAATATCAAAACAATACATTTCAGTTTGTGGCTGTAAGTATTAAAAATAAGGAACATACAGGGCCATGAATACTTTTCCAAGCCACTGCATGTTATTATAGGAAAAGCTGATTATAATCCCTACTTATTCTGGGCTTAGGAGTCAGTGGGTGGTTGTACTCAGTGACTGAAAGTTACCTCTATGTACACTAACACAAAAAAGACTGCAAATCACTAAGTAGGGCCACCCACTGGACTCCAAAGCCTAGGATGAGCAGGAATTTAAATCAATAATTAACAAGTTATACTAAAGTTATACCACTTTCAAAGTGACTTACCTGAGCGAGAAATGTCGCCCCTTAAGCGCTGGAATGCACCTGATTTATAAAAAACGTTGTAGGCGGGGGTTATAAATCAGGTGTATTTTAGACTAATATTATGCTCATGAAAAATTTCATACATGTTGCCCCAAAATGTATTGCAGCCTTAATAACCCTGCACTAAGATCCACTGCAAAAACAAAAAGGAGAATAAAGTCCACAGTACTGCTTACACATTTCAAACACATAAGTTCTTACTTATAGACCAAAGAGGTAGAATTTTTATTTATGCTGTGTAATATTTTAAAATATATATTATATATTATATATTTTATATTTTTTTTATATATATATTATATATTTATATATATATATATTTTAATTAATATAATATATTTAATATATATTAAAATTTATATATATATATATATATTATATAATTTTTATATATATATATATTTATATATAATAATAATATTATTTTTAAAAAGGATATTCTGTCATGGCGTGAGAACGACCATACAAGAACACAGCGCCATGAGGTAAAGCAATCATGTGACAATCATGTAGCCATGACTTGAAACTTAATTTAGAGTGGACTTGCACTTTATCCATCCGAGCCAACGACCAAAAGAGTGGACTGCGGGCATCAAAAATGAATGATCTGGCATCATCCAAATAAATAAAATGTTTAGCGTTTTGAATCTCCATTGAAAACCAAGCAAAATAACATTTAAAAAGGAGGGTAAGTCCCGTGCCACCCTTTTGCACACAGGTTTAAAATCATAAAGAGGGAAAAAAAAGTATTGATACAATGGCAATTTTGCAAAATTTTAACCTACAAAGAATGGAGAGGTCTGTAATTTTTTTATGGTACACGCAACTTTGGAGACAGAAATTAAAAAAAAACCAGAAAAACAAATTTTAGATTTTTAAATAATTTGCATTTTTTTCAGGAAATCAGTTTTTTATACAATGAAAAACTTAATCAAGTTTCCCAAAAAGTGCAGCGGGGTTTTTCCCATCCCCACACGATCTACTCCAATCTTTTACATTTTGGGGCCTGTTGTGGGCTACATTGAGTTTTTAGCTCCCTCAATGGGTTAGGGGCTGGATACTGGCTGGCCATCCAGGACTTTGAAAGCTTCTTTTGGAATCACTCCTTAGTTGCCCTGGGGTTGTGTTCGGTTATTTCTGCTGGAAGACCGAGCCAGCCCCTCTTTAAAGTTCTTAAATTGGGGGGAAGGTTGTTGGGGCCAAAAACTCACAAACATGGGCCCATTTTCCCTCCTCCTTTCAATTGGAGCAGTCCCCTTTTGAGAAAAGAGCCCTTTTCAGTTTTTCCCCCAAATGCATCAAATTTGGGCAGTGTTTTTTGGGGGGGTTTTACTCATCCCTTTTTCCCAAAAAATTTCGAGTTGAGTTGATACCAAAAAATTCTATTTTGGTTTCATCTGACCACATGACTTTCTTCCATGCCTCTTTTCAATTATACAGATGGTCACTGGCACTACCGCATGATCTGGGTAAAAATTCTAGAAAACTGATTCTATACCTCCTTACTGCTGCTAAGTGTCTGATTGCGAGAAACTGGAAGTCAGCTCTTCCACCTACTGAAACGATCTTGCCCCTAGAATGCCAGAGTGCAGGATGGAGTATTTTTACGGCCCCCTCCCAAATAGGGGGCAGGTTCAGGGCAATTTGGGATGTCTGGGATTAGTATGCCACCACATCTGACCTACCCTAAGCCATGATTTTCAGTGGATCAACATACGAGCAAAGGTCCCTCTCACCCCTTTGGTGTACCCCCTAATGTGTCGTGTCTCGTTGTGATTTGTTAACATTGATGTTTTCAGCATTTTTAATTTTATGTTATTGGACAAATTTTCAAATATGTATATAGTGAGCTTCTTCTTTTGAAATTTTACGTTTATGGAAATTTCGGATGGGGGGTTGTACCCGTTAGACAGGGCGCCTTTTCATTTGTAAAACTCCCTTATTGCTATATATATTCCACTAACTGTTGTTCTGGAAAAGAATACCACAGTTCATTTACAAAACTTACTTATGTATTTTATTTTTATGCATGTACCAGACCTATTGCTAGGTCCCTGTTATCTCCTGAGGAGCATATGTTCTCATTTCTGTACATTCTGCAGTCCTTTGTTGTTTAGTATGATTGTCAATAAAAATACAGTTGAATACAGATGGTCACTGGCAAACTTCAAACCAGCCTGGCAATGCTTGCTTTTTCCTGAGGTTTTATCCATGATGGCGTAGTGGTTCTAAAGTTTCTTTTAGATGCGGTCCCCTCTTTTCAGGGCATTTACCCTGTCCTACCAAGTCGTTTGGGGGGATTCCCGACCTTTCACCTTACCCACGGGAAGACCCAGGGAAAATTGAAGTCATCTTGTGTTTTTTCAGTTCTTTAATAATTGCGCCAACAATTGTTGCCCTTTTCCAAACCTTCCTATTGCCCGTGCCCATTCACCCCGTGCGGTCTACAATTTTGTCCCCGGTTTTCCCTTACACAGCTTTTTGGGCAGGCCCTGGTGAGAGGGTTAGAGAGTGAGGGTGTCTTTCATACAGTTAATGAGTTCAAACGGTGCAATTTAAATACTGTGATAGGCAGAGGGGGAGGGGCTTTTTAAGAGAAACAAACGGGAGTGTAAAGACCAAAATTCTTGCAGGTTGATAGGTGATCAAATGCTTATTTCATTCAATAAAATGCAAATTCATTATTTAACCATTATTCAACGTGAGTTACTGGATTTTTTTAGATTCTGTCTCCATTTTAAATTGTACCTACGAAAAAAATTACAGACCTCTCCTTTCTTTGTCGGTGGAAAAACTTGCAAAATCATCAGTGTATCAAATATTTATTTTCCCCACGGTGTATATCAATCTGCTCAGCTCATCCAATTTTATAACACAATGCTAGTAGATTGAACTGCATTTTTTATGATGACAGGTTCCCTTTAAGATGGTAATGGTCACATTAAACACAATCTAAAAAGGGGTTTACATGTTGAACATTGGCGCTAACGGCCAAATTTCTAAATTGCTTTAAGGCAGTGTGAATGCACCAGAATTAAACCTGTCTTCTGGGTATACATACAGGGGCAGTTGGGCCCAAATGACAAGTCTGGTTAGGCTCCCCCTTTAACCGGGTTTTCTGCCAGTTCAATGTTCGGGCCCGGTAGGTTTGGCGTTAAGATCAAAATGTTCAAATTTCTAAGAATGTGGGCGAGGGCCCCAGAAGCCCCTAAATTTTGCACATTAAAAGTGTTTTGGCGCATTACAAAGGGACTTATCGCGCCAGTTTGGATTGCATCTGTTCATACATTCTTTTTGGCTCAAAGTACAATATTTTCTGGGAAACAGGGTAGTTCTACTTCTGTTTTTAATAGTGTAAGATCCGACAGTATGTATGAAAGTGTTTCACAGCCCCTAATAAAATGTCCGTTCTCACAAAAGTAGCCGGGCTATGCCACTTTGAAATGGTATGGTTTGATGACAATTTCAACCAAACTTTGGCCTTTTTGGTGCATTATACAACTTTGGGGCATCCCCATCTTGGGGGCTTCAAATTTTTGTATCTGGTGAGTTCCCCCAAAGTTTGGGGGTATGATGTTCATACATTATAGAACAAGGTACAACAGTTTGTTTTTTGGGTCAAGCAACCCCCAAAAAATTGCACGCCCCCTTTATACGTACATGTGCCCTAATTATTATCACACACCTTTTTTCCCAAAATTTTTGAGAGGGCAAAGAGGAACACTTCAGACGCCCTTTAAACCCCACCCAAAAAAATTACTTCCAATGGATACCTCTAACCCCATTCAACTAAAAAAAAATATGCCTCCTCCAGCAGACCAGTGCCAAAACCCCCAGCGGCTTTTCTGGGGTCTATAAAATTTTTTTTATAAAGTAATGTTTTTGTAATAAACCCCTAAAATCACTGTGAGACAAAATTCTATGGATGGTACCCCCTATATAATGGGCAGTGAAACATAATACCCCTATCGGGGGTAAATATACCTATTTTTATGACAAAACCAAGACTAATAATGATACCACTATCCAAAAATCAAAAAAATACAACCCCATTATGACCCCCTATCAAC
>JAODAL010082355.1:0-11602 GCA_025379985.1 Phyllomedusa bahiana
GCCCAACCCCCCCCCCCCACAAACATACAGACCCCACCCCCCACACCCCAAATACCCTCCCCCCCCCAACACACATACAAAAGGGCCCCCCCCCAAAAAACAAATACCACCCAAACCCCCCACACACACCAAAAAACCCCCCTACACAAAGAGCCCGAAAAAACCAACCCCCCCCACACACATACAAAAGAGCCCACCCCCCAAAACACACACACAGAGCCCAAAACCCCCCCCACAACAACCCCCCCCACAACACCAGAGCCCACCCCCCCCACAACACTAAACAAAAAAACAAAAGACCCACCCCCCCACACACATACAGAGACCCCAACACCCCACACAACAACCCCCCCCCCCACCAATCTAAAGGACCCCCAAACAAACAAAAAACCCCCCCCAGACAACCAAAAACCCCCCCCCCAAAACCAACCCCCCCCAACCCAAAAAAACCAAGGGCCCACCCCACCACACACACAAACAGGGGCCCCCCCCCACACCCACACACATACAGAGCCCACCCCCCCACACACACACATACAGAGCCCACCCCCCCCACCCCACACACATACAGAAACCCCCCCCCCCCCCCCACACACAAAAATAAAAGAGCCCACCCCCCAACACACACCACCCCCCCCCAAAAAAAAAAGCCCCCCCCCCCAAACCACTCAACCCACCGGCCCCCCCCACAAACCTACAGACCCCCCCCCCTCCCAACCACCCCCCCCCACAACAAACCCCCCCCACATACAACATCCCACCCCCCCCCCACAAAACACACATACAGACCCCCCCCCCCACCCCCAAAACAACCCCCCCCCAAACCTTGAGCCCCCCCCCACAAACCCCACAACAGGAAAACCCACCCCCCACCAAACCAAAATTTAAAAAAAAACCAACCCCCAAACAATACAGACCCCCCCCCCCACACAAACAAGCCCCAAACCCCCCCACTCACCAACAAAAACAATCCCCTCCCCCCCCCCACACACATACAAACCCACCCCCCCACCCCAACTACCGGCCCCCCCCACACATACGATCCCCCCCCCCCAAAACCCCAAACAACAGAGCCCACCCCCCAACACACCCCAAAACAAAACCAAACCCCAAACAACCCCCCCCCCAAAACACAACAGGGGGCCCACCCCCACCACAAAAACCCCCCCCCCCCATACGAGCCCACCCCCCCCCCCACACACACATACAGAGCCCACCCCCCCCACACACATACAGAGCCCACCCCCCCACACACACATACCAGACCCCCCCAACCCCCGAAACCCCCCCCCACACACATACAAAATCCCAAAACCCCCCCCCACCACACATAACAGAGCCCACCCCCCCACACACAACACAAAAGAAGGGCCCCCACCCCCACCACCCCACTCCCCCCCCCCACAAACCATTAAAACCCCAAAACCCCCCCCAAAAACACACACCACAAACAGAGCCCACCCCCCCACACACACAGCCCCCCCCACCATAATCCCCACCCCCCCCCCACACAAACAGAGAAACCCCAAAACCCACAAAAAACAGAGCCCCCCCCCCCAACACCACACACATAACCCCCCCCAAAAACCACAAATACCCCACCCCTCCCAACACACAAAAACAAAACAGAGCCCACCAAACCCCCCCCACACAAACACATTTCAGGACCCACCCCCCCCCACAAAACCACACATACAAGCCCACCCCCCCCCCCCACAACAACAGAGCCCACCCCCCCCCCCACACAAACAAACCACACAAAACAATACAGCGCCCACCCCACGCCCCAACCACCCCCCCCACAATCACACAACACTACGACATACATAGAGCCCACCCCCGCTCGCCCCCACACCCTAACCATACACAGAAGCGAGAGTATCCCTGGCCGGAACAGAGTCCCTACCCGCCTGTGCTCCCCCCCAATGCCGAGAGAAATCAGCCGAGAAGAAGGCAGAGCCCGCTGGTCTCGCAGGCGCTCCACACCGGCGGCAAAGCACAGACGCAGCGGCGAGAGAGCTAGTACAGCGAACAGTCCCGCCTCGACGTCCCGCAGCGGAGCTCTCCGTCGGCGTCGCACACCCGTCGTGCGCGCTCTACGTTCCTTCCTCTCCTTCCGCCCTGCTCTCTCTACCCCGCCTGCCCCGCTCCCTCCCCCCCCCTCGCCGACCCCCCCCCCCCCACCAACTCCCTCGCCTCTTCTCCGCATCCCTGACGCGGCGCGCTCTTCGAACCCTCCTCTCGCCTACCTCGCCCCGCAGCGCGCCGCCCCCCCCCCCCCCACAACCATCCCCGCAGACCCCCCGCCCCCACCCACCCGTCACCAACCCACGAGCCCAAGACTCCCGACCCCTCTCCACACCCACACCGCCCCCCTCCACCCCTCACACACACCGCATAGTTTTTCCGCGCCCACCACCCGTACCGTAGCACTACAGCACAGAAGGATCACCAGTCCGTGAATGACAGAACGGGCATGCTTAGCTCCATTGCGCGCCCAAAGCACCCGCCCTGCGCGACGGCCAATGCGTGCCCCACCCACAGGAAGCCACACCACCCCCCCACCCCCCCACACACACACACCCCCCAATACAGAGCCGACCCCCCCCCCACACACACATACGTAGCCCACCCCCCGCTCAACGCGCCCCCATCCCCCCCCACACACCCTACACAACACAGAGAGACTGAGCCCCACTCCCCCCACACACAACCAACTACATACAGAGCCGACCCCCCCCACCCCCCCCCACACCACTAGACATACAGACCCACCCCCCCACACACACACATACAGACCCTACCCCCCCCACACAGTACATCCAGACACGCGAGCACAGGAGCCCCCCCCCACCACCCTAACCCACTCCCCAATCACAACCCACTACATGAGAGACCCACCATCCCCCCCCCCTCTCCTCAGCCTCCCCCACCCCCCACATCACACATACACGAAACAGAGCTAGAAGAACGTAGTCCCCCCCCCCCCCACCCAAACAACCCCTACCTTACTCAACAGCGTACAGTAACATAGGCCAGCCCCCAGAGCGACGTGCAGCTCAACAGATACTGACCGCGACGCGACCGCATCCCCCCACCCCCCACCCACCACATCGCCCCCACCCCCCACACCGACCCCCCCCCGTATTCCACTCGCCCCCCCAACCACCCCCCCCCCCCTCCCCCACCCCCCCACCCCCCAACACAACCCTCCCCCCCCCTCCCGGTGAAGAGTCCACCGCGCGCCTCGGCGTCTCGCCAGCGCCGGGACAGAGAGCCCCCCCCCCAACCACCAACACCCACCGAGCGTCCAAGCGCCCTACCCCCCCACACACCCCACCACTCCCCTCCCTCCGCCCACAGCGCGCGCCCAAGCGCCCCACCGCCCACACCACCCTACATACAGGAGCCCACCCCGCCCCCACAACACCACCTACAGAGAGCCCACCCCCCCACCACACACATACAGAAGCCCACCCCACCCCCCCCACACATCAACGGACACACATACAAGCCCACCACCCCCCCCACACAACACACTATACAGAGCCCACCCCCCCCCCCACAACACCCACACAGACCCAACCCCCCCACACACATACATACAGAGCCCACCCCCCCACACACACACATACAGAGCCCACCCCCCCCACACCACACACACATACAGAGCCCACCCCCCACACACACATACAGAGCCCACCCCCCACACACACCAATACAGAGCCCACCCCCCACACACACATACAGAGCCCACCCCCCACACACCCACACATACAGAGCCCACCCCCCCCCCACCCACACACACACATACAGAGCCCACCCCCCACACACACATACACATACAGAGCCCTCCCCCCACACACATACATACAGAGCCCACCCCCCACACACACACATACAGAGCCCACCCCCCACACACACACACACACACATACAGAGCCCACCCCCCACACACACATACAGAGCCCACCCCCCACACACATACAGAGCCCACCCCCCACACACACATACATACAGAGCCCACCCCCCACACACACATACAGAGCCCCCCCCCCACACACACATACAGAGCCCACCCCCCACACACACACATACAGAGCCCCTCCAACACACACACACATACAGAGCCCACCCCCCACACACACACATACAGAGCCCCCCCCACACACACACAACAGACCCCACCGCCCACACACACACACACATACAGAGCCCACACCCACACACACATACAGAGCCCACCCCCCCCACACACACACACATACAGAGCCCACCCCCCCACACACACATACATACATACAGAGCCCACCCCCCACACACACACATACAGAGCCCCCCCCACACACACACACACATACAGAGCCCACCCCCCCCACACACATACAGAGCCCACCCCCCCCCCCACACACATACAGAGCCCACCCCCCCCCACACACACACACATACAGAGCCCACCCCCCCACACACACATACAGAGCCCACCCAACCCCACACACACACACATACAGACCACCCCCCCACACACACACAACAAGAGGCACCCCTCCCCCCCAAACACACATACACTAGCCCACCCCCCACCACCATACAAAACCCCAACACCCCCCGACACAGCACACACACACAGAGCCCATCCCCCCACACACCCATACAGAGCCCCCCCCCCCACACACACACATACAGAGCCACCCCCCCCACACACACACACATACAGAGCCCACCCCCCCACACACACACACATACAGAGCCCACCCCCCACACACACACACATACAGAGCCCACCCCCCCCACACACACATACAGAGCCCACCCCCCACACACACACACATACAGAGCCCACCCCCCCACACACACATACAGAGCCCACCCCCCCCCACACACATACAGAGCCCACCCCCCACACACATACAGAGCCCCCCCCACACACACATACAGAGCCCACCCCCCCACACACACATACAGAGCCCACCCCCCCACACACACACATACAGAGCCCACCCCCCCCACACACACACACACACATACAGAATCCCACCCCCCGCCCCACACACACAACACAAACAGACCAACCCCCTCCCCCCCACACACACACATACAGAGCCCACCCCCCACACACACACACACATACAGAGCCCACCCCCCCCCCACCACACACATACAGAGCCCACACCCCCCACACCCACACTACAAGAGCCCCCCCACACACACACCTACAGAGCCCACCCCCCCCCACACACACACATACAGAGCCCACCCCCCCCACACACATACAGAGCCCACACCCCCCACACACACACATACAGAGCCCACCCCCCCCCACACACACACATACAGAGCCCACCCCCCCCCCCACACACATACAGAGCCACCCCCCCACACACACATACAGAGCCCACCCCCCACACACACATACAGAGCCCACCCCCCAACCACAAACATACAGTGCCCAACCCCACACACACACATACAGAGCCCACCCCCCCCACACACACACACACAGAGCCCACCCCCCCACACACACACACACACACAGACCACCCCCCCACACACACACATACAGAGCCCACCCCCCCACACACACACATACAGAGCCACCACCCCCCCCCACACACACACATCAAGCCTTACCCCCACACACACACACAAACAGAGCCCACCCCCCCACACACACACATACAGATCCCCCCCCCCCCCACACACCGCACACGAACATACAGAGCCTACCCCCACACACACACATAACAGAGCCACACCCCCCACCACACACATACAGAGCCCCCCCCCCCCACACACACAAACAGAGCTCCCCCCCCCCCACACACACACTACAGACCACCCCCCACACACACACATACAGAGCCCACCCCCCCACACACACACAAACACACCCCACCCCCCCACACACACACATACAGAGCCCCCCCCCCCCCACACACACACATACAGAGCCCACCCCCCACACACACACACACACACATACAGAGCCCCCCCCCCCCACACACACACATACAGACCCCACCCCCCCCACACACACATACAGAGCCCACCCCCCCCCCACACACACATACAGAGCCCACCCCCCACACACATACAGAGCCCACCCCCCACACACACACACACATACAGAGCCCACCCCCCACACACACACATACAGAGCCCACCCCCCCACACACACACATACAGAGCCCCCCCCACACACACACATACAGAGCCCACCCCCCACACACATACAGAGCCCACACCCCCCACACACACACATACAGAGCCCCCCCCACACACACACATACAGAGCCCACCCCCCCACCATAACACACAAACAAGCCCACCCCCACACACACTCACACATCAGAGCCCCCCCCCCCCCCACACACATACAGAGCCCACCCCCCCACACACACAAACAGACCCCCCCCCACACACAACACATACAGACCCCTCCCACCACACACACACATACAGAGCCCTCCACACACACCACACACATACAGAGCCCCCCCCCCACACACACACACATAAAGAGCCCCCCCACACACACACACATACAGAGCCCCCCCCACACACACACCTGAGCCCCCCACACACACACAACATACAGAGCCCCCCCACACACACATACACATACAGAGCCCCCCCCCACAACACACACATACAGCCCACCACCACCAACACACACACACACATACAGAGCCCACCCCCCCCCCCCACACACACACATACAGAGCCCACCCCCCCCCACACACACATACAAACCCACCCCCCCACACACACACATACAGAGCCCACCCCCCACACACACACATACAGAAGCCCCCCCCACACAACACATAACAGTGCCCACCCCCCCCACACACACACAACATACAGAAACCCACCCCCCCACACCACATACAGAACCCACCCCCCCACACAACACATACAGAACCCACCCCCCCACACACCACACATACAGAGCCCACCCCACCCACACACACACATACAGAGCCCACCCCCCAAACACACATACAGAGCCCACCCCCCCACACACACAACACATACAGAGCCCACCCCCCCTCACACACACACACAAAGACCCACCCCCCACACACACACCTACAGAGCCCACCCCCCACACACACAACAGAGCTCTCACCCCCCCCACAACACACATACCAGACCCCCCAACAAACACAACATACAGCCCCCCCCCCCACACCCACACATACAGAGAGCCCACCGCCCACACACACACATACAGAGCCCCCCCCACACAAGCCCACCCCCCCCCCCACACACACACACATACAGAGCCCACCCCCCACACACACACATACAGAGCCCACCCCCCCACACACACACATACAGAGCCCACCCCCCCCACACACACACAAACAGAGCCCTCCCCCCAAACAACATACAGACCCTACCCCCCACACAACACCACACACACAGAGCCCCACCCCCCACACACACACACACCAACAGAGCCGACCCCCACCCCCACACACACACATAAAGAGCCCACCCCCCCACACAACACACCACACAAGCCCACTCCCCCCCACACCACACAACATAACACAAGCCGACCCCCCCCCCACAGACACCACCATCAGAACCCACCCCCCCCACACACACACATACAGAGCCCACCCCCCCACACACACGTACACATACAGAGCCCACACCCTCGCCCCACCACACACACATACAGAGCCCCCCACACCCCCCAACACACATACAGAGCCCACCCCCCACACACACACATACAGAGCCCACCCCCCCCCCACACACACACACAGAGCCCACCCCCCCACACACATACATACAGAGCCCACCCCCCACACACACACATACAGAGCCCCCCCCCACACACACATACAGAGAGCCCACCGCCCACACACATACAGAGCCCCCCCCCACACACACATACAGTGCCCACCCCCCCACACACACATCAACACCCCATTTAACAGAGGCCCACCCCCCACCACAATTAAACCCCCCCAAACCCCAAAACCCCCAACCACCCCAAACAAACCATCCCCCATAATGAGCCACACCCAACAAACCATCCCCATAACAAACCACACCCCAACAAACCATCGCCTATAATGAGCCACACCCAAAAAACCATCCACCATAAACCACACCCCAAAAAACCCCACCCCCTAAAACCCCCCAAAACCTTCCCCCAAATGAGACACCCAAAAACACCCCCAAAAAAACCCCCCCCCAACCACCCAAGCCACACCCAAAAACCCTTCCCCTAATAGCCCCCACCCCCAAAAAACATCCCCATAAGCTGCACCCAACAAACCATTCCCCATAATGAGCCACACCCCAACAAACCATCCCCCATAATTACCAACACCCCAACAAACCATCCCCAAAACAAGCCACACCCCAACAAACCAACCCCATAACAAGCCACACCCCAACAAACCAACCCCATAACAAGCAACACCCCAAAAAACATCACCCATAACAAGCAACACCCCAACAAACCATCCCCATAACAAGCCACACCCCAACAAACCATCCCCCATAACAAGCCACACCCCAACAAACCATCCCCCATAACAAGCCACACCCCAACAAACCATCCCCCATAACAAGCCACACCCCAACAAACCATCCCCCATAACAAGCCACACCCCAACAAACCATCCCCCATAACAAGCCACACCCCAACAAACCATCCCCCATAGCAAGCCACACCCCCAACAAACCATCTCCTATAATGAGCCACACCCAACAAACCATCCCCCCTAACAATCCACACCCCAACAAACCATCCCCCATTAACCAAACCACACCCCAACAAACCATCCCCCATAAAAAACAAACCAAACCCCCAAAAGGAAAAAAAATTTTAGTTCTCTTAGAAAAAAGGGGTGGGGGGTTTTTACATCAGGAAACAAATTTCGTCAATTATATTTACAATTCCGTACCCTTCATTCCGCTCCCCTCGTTTTCCCCCCAGGGGTCCCGATCCACTGGGGGGTGGTCCCGGCGCCCCGGCTCAACCAAATGGGGAGCACAGAAAGCCTGCACAGGTATTCATTTCCCGTCATGACCCGTCCCCTCACAGCTCAAAACAGCGCCCAGAAAAAAAACCCCCGCTATCAAAATGTGACCAAAAGGAAGACAGTGGCAGCTTGAACTTTCAAAACAGCAACCCGTGTCATTCTGCTTTTGAAAAGTCACACATAGGAAACCGAGTAATAAAAAAAAAACAGACGGAATGTCCCCCCGCACCCCTGCAACCCTACTGGAAAAAGGGGCCCCCGGGGCAAAAGGCATGTCACCTGCACCTCTGCTAAAACCCTCCCCCGGGGTTTTGGGGCCCCGAAAAACAGAAAAGGAAAGTCACTTCCCCCCCCAACCCCCTCAACCCTACTGGTATGGGGCCCCGGAGCAAAGGGCGGATTCAAAACCGCACCTCCCGCAAAAAAACCCCCCTGTTAATGGGGCCCCGGGCAGACGGAATTTACGGGCCCCCCCCGCAACCCTACCCGTGTATGGGGGGCCGGACAGAAAAGATTGGGCACTGCCCTCTGCCAAAACCCTACTGTGTAGGGGCCCCCGGAAACAGATGGATGTCCCCTGCAAACCCCCTGCCCGAACCCTACTGTTTTGGGGCCCTGGAGCAGAAAAGATTCACCTGCAAAAAATCTGCTAACCCCCCCGTGTATGGGGCCCCCGGAGCGAAAAGGAAATTCCAAATGCAACCCCCCTAACCCTAAAATGTGTTTTCCCCGGGGCCCTGGGAGCAAAAAGGATGTCACCCCGCAAACCCCTGCTAACCCTAAATGTGAAAAGGGGGCCCTGGAGCAACGGGGGTCACTGGGCCCATTGCTAAACCCAAAAAATTTTTATTGGGGCGCTGGGAGCAACGGAAAGTCACGGGGACCCCTGCTAACCCTACTGTGTATGGGGCCCCGGGGCAAATGGATTTTCACTGCAAAAACCCCCCCCTAACCCCCTACTGTGTAGGGGCCCGGCCGATAGAGGTTTACTGCAACCCCTGCTAACTCTACTGTGTAATTTGGGGCCCCCGGGGGCAGACGGATTCCAACCCCCACCTCTAAAAAAATAAAAACCCCACTGTGTTTGGGCCCTGGGGCCAAAATGGGTGGGCATGCACCTCGGGTAACCCCCACTGTGGGGGGGGGGGTCCTGGGGGAGACGAAATCACTGGGGGGACCCGGCGAAACCCCTCTGTGTATGGGGGGCCCCGAAGGGGACAGAAAAGCCTCCCAAAACCCTGCTAACCCTACTGTGGGTGGGGTTTCCTGGGGGGCCGGGTGCAAATTTCCACCCCTTTTTTTGCCCAAAAACCCTTAAAAAAAATTGTTGGGGTTTTTTTTGGCCCTTTTTGGGGAGGGGATGTCACTTGGGGGGAAAAATCTGCTAACCTACTGTGTATGGGCCCGGAGCAAAAAAAAACCCGGATGTTCCAAAAAATTGGGGCCCCCTGCTAACCCTACCGTGTATGGGATCCCGGAGGGAAGGATGTCACTGGGAACCTCTGCTAAAAACCCCTAAAAAGTAAGGGGCCCGGGCCGGGGCGGGGGAAAGGTCACTGCACCTCTGCTAAAACCCCTGTGTATGGGGATCCCAAACAAACGGGGTCCAATGCAAAATCTGCTAACCCCCACGTTTAAAAGGGGGCCCCCGGGGCAGAAAAATGTAACCCCCCTTGCACCTCTGGGTAACCTACTGTGTGTGGGGCCCGGGGGAGAAAGGATTCACGCACCTCTGCTAACCCTAAATGTGAAAGGGGCCCCCGGACAGGGAAGGGTGTCAAATGGGACCTCTGCCCAACCCTACTGTATAGGGAACCCCCCCAAACAAACAGAAGTCACTGGGAAACCCCTGCTAACCCTACCTGGGGGTTTTGGGGGCCCGGACTTTGGATGTCACTGCACCTCTGCAACCCCACGGGGGATGGGGCCCCGGACAACGGAAGTCCCTGCCCCCTCTGCTAACCCACTGTGAAAAGGGGGCCCCAAAACCCGGGAAAAAAAGTCACTGCCAAACCCCGCTAACCCTAAAAAGTGTAAAGAACCCCCGGAGCAGCGGATTGGGCCCCCCGCAAACCCCGCTAAACCCTACTAGGTAAAGGGACCCCCGGGGCAGAGGAAAGTCACTGCAACCCCTTCCACCCTTCTGTTATAAAAGGCCCCCGGGGGCAGACGGGTGGCACTGGCCCCCTTTTGCTAACTTACTGTGGGATGGGGCCCCCGGAGCAAAAACGGATGTCCCCTGCACCCCTGAACCCAAAAGTGTATTGGGCGCCCCGGGGGCAGACGGATGTCACTGGGACCTCTGCCTTTAAACCCCACTGTGTATGGGGGGCCCCGAAGCAGACGGATTCACTGCACCTCTTTCTAATCCTGCTTTTTTGGGGCCAAAGCGACGGATTTCCCCTGAAACCTCTGCTAACCCTAAAAGTGTATGGAGCCCTGGGGCAGACGGGAAATTTACTGCACCTCTGCTAACCCCAAATGTATTGGGGGCCCCGGGGGCAAAACGAAGTCCCTTGCAAACCCTGGTTTAAACCCTACTGTGTTTTGGGGGCCCCCGGGGCAGACGGATTTTTTTGGGTTCCCACTGC
>JAODAL010082356.1:0-11602 GCA_025379985.1 Phyllomedusa bahiana
GGAGGCCCTTGGGCATTAAAACCCAGTGGCCTTCCCGAGGGTGCACCCCCGAGATCCGCCAGCCTGTGCCGGGCTCCCTCATGGTTACAAATTTTTCTTGGTCAAACCCTCCCCGGGGCCCCCACGAGACGGGAGCCCCCCTCAGCATACGGTTTCACTGCATACCGCTTGGTCGACCGGCTCCTCCGGTTTTAACGTCCTCCCCAGGGCTCTTTTAACCCCCCCATGGGACCCATTTTTTGTCCACCAAGGGGGCCTCCTTTCTCCCGACTTGTCGGAAAATTTTCAGCAATATCAGAACATCATATGTCCCCGGACTTATCTTGTATAGTCCCTTGGGTTTTTTTTCCCATCCTCTTTTCCCTCCTGTACAGGTAAAAACTCATTGACACCCCTGGTGGCCCCCTTCATAGGGGCCCCGCCTGCCACAAGCGTCCCCACAGTTCTCTTGGCGCTAAATTGTCATTTATGAGGACCTCCAGAAATTGATTCAGCATCTCCCTACTCGCTCCCAAACCTCCGCTCCGATCTTCGCGCTCCTACTAGAGTGGATCCCTAAGCAAGCTCAGGAATCTGCACCCTCCTTTTTTTCCCCCACAATTACAGTCCAATCTACCCAATAATTATTCCATCTGCAACAAACTTAGCGTATTAAACAGAGGCCGCAAAATACCTTCGAACCCGAGGCTCCCGGGAAAACATACAGCGCAAATTATATTTCCCCTCTTTTACCATTTCAACAAAATCCTGGTTCGGCCTCGGGAAACCTTCATTAAAGACAGAGTACACGAGCTTGCGCCCCAGCTAGCAATCCCCCTCTGCCCCCTTAGAGATGTGATATGCCGCATTCACTTCTTTGGCCTTAAAAAAATTTATGCAGGCCCCCACGAGGCCGACATGTCTCACACCCGGACATTCTTAAAAATCTTTCCAATCTGTCCCGTCACACGTTGGCCCAAAGGGCCCCTGTAACCACCCCTTTAACATCCTTTTAAAAAAAATAACATTCATTATGGTGGGGTTTTTCCCCTTCTCCCCATTTTTCGCCAGGGGAAATTTCCCCTACCCCTCTACGGTCCCCGATGATCTTCCTGTTTCTCCGGGACTTGCAAATGCCAGACGTTTCCCACTAGATGGCCCTCAATTTCGGGCTCCCCCTTTAAAAAAAGTCCCTGCTGGCGTTACCCGCTGTTCAAAAGACAGGACTCTTCCGGGCTCCCCCTGAAGGCAGAGGGGGAAAGCTCCCCTCAAGGCAAAACGACCTGTTACGATCCCGTCCCCCAACGCCCCTCCTTAAAAGCTGTCTTCAATCCCCCTTTAAAGGCTGTTTCATCCCCTCCCTTTTTTTTTGTTTTTTCGCCCCCCTGCAGTCCCAAAAACCCCGCTTTTGTTTTCCTTTTAACCAAACTGTGTTTTCCCCTTTAGTTTTTTCCCCTCTTTTGGGCCCGATATCGACAGTTTTCCCCAAAGTATTCATTTTGCGGGCGGGGGCTATTTGGGGACCTGCTAGTCTTTACTTACCCCCCAAAATGTTTTTGGGGGCCCTTCCCCGGGCCCCCCCCCCTTTTTTTTAACTGGAAAAACTCCCGGGTTTGCTAAGCATTTTTTTGTTAGTGTACTCCGCAGGGTTTTTTTTTCCCGCTTTTGAGTTTCCCCAACCCCTCCCCGTCCCCCCCTTTTTTTTTTTTTTCTACCTTCCCTCTCTCGGGCAAGTGCGGGTTTTTCAGGTCTTGGTCCCTTTATTTACCACCCTGGGGGGTACGATAGGAGACCCGGTTTTAGCCCCCCTTTAACCCAAAGGCCTAAAAATCCCCTTGGGAAAAGGGCCCCGGTGTTGTTTTCATTTCCAAACTTTAAAAATTTTCGATTTGTGTTTGCAGGAAACCCAACTCAAGGAAGGGCCCCGACCCCCGGGTTCTCAGAAAAAACCCGGGATTTTTTCCCATCCGTACTGTCCAAATTTTCCCGGGTTTGGGAAAAATAGAGGTTTTTGCGTTTGCCCTTTACAAATCTCTACCTCAAAGGTGGTGGGTGCATAGTTGTTTAAAAAAGCTAGAAACATCATAAATCATCCTTTTTTTCCCAAAAATATGTGTTTACCTTAGTGAAGTTTATGCCCCGAATTTAAGGGGCCCGGTCCCCTTCTTATTTAAAGTTCCCGGTTTCCCTGCATGCCCCACAAAAGGGACCCCTGCTATTTTTTCGGGATTTTAACCCTTAAACCCTTTACCCCCATAGATTTAAATCCTCAGGGCCGTTTCCACCCCAAAATTTCCTACTCAGGGTTTTTTAAGAAGGGTTTTTTAAATTTTTTTTTTTGGACCCCATTTTTTTGAGGGTTTTTTAAGTTTGGGGGATGGGGGTTGGGAGGAATTAAAACAGATCGGGGGTGAAAAGGGCTTTTCAGTTTTTTTTTCTTTTAACCCAAAAATTTTCAGGGGGGGGGGGGGGGGGGGGGGGGGGGGGGGGGGGGGGGGGGGGGGGGGGGGGGCCTTTTTTATATGGATTGAAATTTTATTCTTTTTTTCAACACAGGCTCTTTTCATGGCTTTAGAAAATACTTTATTGGGAAAAGTGCTTTGGGCTGATTATGCCCCAATCTTTATGGGCGCTTTATCTCCCCCTCCTCGCCTTTATCCACCCAGGACCGGGGGGTTGAAAGAAACCCTGTTTTTCCGACTCAGTCGTTTGGCGGGTCTGCAGCACCCCTTGAGCATTTCGTTTTGACCATTTTGAGAGATTCTAAAGGGTCCTAAAAGTGCAGTGGGCCCTTGAAATGGTTTTTTTCAAGGGGTTTTTAAAAAACACGGTAGCAGACTTAAAAAGGATCGGTTTTTCCCTGGCCATCGCACGCCCACCGAAAGGGCTCCTCCCCCCGGAAACCCACTTTTATAAGCAGGGCCCCCTCCCCCTTTTGTTCTTCCCTGAATTTTTTATGGCTAGGGTTGAGTGGTAGACTTTTTGATTCCTCCTGGAGTAGGTTTTTTTCAAACCCACGTACAAATCTACGAGTAGGAAAAAAGAGCGGATACCTGCTTGCAAAAGCTGAAAGGACCATCTGTCCTCTTCTTTTACCCCGGCATCAAGACCCCCCTCGTGATTCAGTGCAACGACCTGACTAGCCAAGGGAATTCACTCCTTTACTCTTAAACTATATCAATTACCCTGGTTCCCCTTAAACCTCTCCCCGCCGATTCCTCACTTCTAGGTCCTTTTCAGTTGAGGGGCAATAGTCTGATCCCTTTTAGGGGGGGAACTTGCGGAGGTAGGGCTGGTGGAAAGCCCCTCGGGTTAATTTTTAAGGTCCTACCCCATCTCTTAAACTCACTCATGTTACAGGCTTTAACTCTGTCTCAACTTCTTTGCCCTTCCAGGTGATTAATGAGAGCACATTTGGCCGTGATTCCCAAAACCGGGAAGGACCCCCAGGCATGGGAAGCTACAGACCCATATCCCCTTGAATGTGGATCTCAAATCTTCGCCAAATATTGGCAAATCGCTTAATGCCCACCCACCTCTCTGTTCCATCTGACAGGTGGGTTTTGTCCCCGGGAGGGGGGCCAGGTCAATACTCTAAGATTCTGGACAAATCCAGTACGCCACTGCGGCAGATCCCCTTGATGGTCCTTTTCACTAGACGCGGAGGGGAAAAACGTTTGACAGGATCTCATGGGGATCTCTGACCTTTAAACTTTGAAGTGGGCCGGATTGGGTCCGATTTTCACAGCCAAGAAATGTCCCTATACAGGGTACCCTCCGCCAGAGGTTAGGTGACACGGTTATCTTTCAGGAGTCCTTTGTCTTAAAAAAACGGTACGGATGGCAGGGGTGCCCGATATTCCCCCTTATTATATGTTCTAGTGGATGGAACACTTGCTGGACTCTTTAGATCCAATCCAGGTATCAAAGGAATCTGTTATTGTCGGACTGTGAACTTAAATGTTATGGCATTTGCTGATGATCTCATAATATATCTCTGTGAGACACCACCACTTGCTTCCGAGTTGGCTCGCTTCATCTCAGTGGTCTAATTATAGATTAACTACACTAATCCGAGGCTGTGAATGTCTCCCTTGATCCAATGGACTCTGGACTCTCTTAGGGACAAATTTCCCTTTTCTTGGCCACTAGAGCGGATTTTCATATATTTGGGGAACGCGAATTACAGTTGATCTATCTCAACTCTTTGAAGCCCAATTTTGTACCTATGCTTTCGCAAAAGTGCTCACTGTTGGGGAACTGTAGTCGAAGGTCTTCTTATGGTTGGTAGGAAGATCTTCTATGAGAGCCCATCCTCCCCAAACTACTCTACCTGTTCCAAACTCTCCCAATCGACATACTGGATCAGACTCCAAAGATGTTTTAGTGAATTTATCTGGTATTCCCGGCGCCTGCGAATACATAAGGATCTTCTCTCCCGTCCTATGGCTGCTATCGGAGTAGGGCTTTCTGGACTGCACGATATTTACTACTTAGCTGCAGCTATAGCCAGATTTATCTAGATTTGAAAACAATGGCTCCCATAATAAACTGTGGTTTCAGATAGCACGGAATTTGGTGGTCCCTAGTTCCCTGGCCTCCCACCCTGGACGTTCGACTCAACACTCCTAGACTTTCGGGGAAATGATCCTTTACCACCCTTCACACCATGACGCATTAGGAGAAGACCAAAACCCTCTGAGACGCTATTAGACCTCGTGGAGGACCACTATTCCCTGTGACAAGATTAAGCCTCTGTTCCCTCTGGGTGTGGCCGGCACTTTCCTTTCTAGGCCGAGGACGAAGGACCTCCCTCTCCGTTACTGGCTAGGATATACAAGGTTAGGGGGGAGACCTGCGTCTTTGACTGATCTTATTAACTGACCCTCCTCGCGACTCTAAGAATAGTAGATGAATACATGCAATTGCAACACTTCTTTTCCTCCATATCTAAAGCAAGTAGGACGCCATCATCTAGGCCTTGGACCCACTTCGAGAAAGTAATTTTGGTACCATGCGTTCGCGAACGCCTAAGGCATCTTATTTCACCGTACTCTATCAATATTGCTCCTTTTATCCTACTGACAAGCCCCTTCCTTTTGCAAAGCTTGGGTGAGGTAGAACCTCCCAAAAACGTTTACAGAAGCCCAATGGCAGGAAAAAGCTTCATTTTACATTAAGGTGGTAGTATTGCTTGTAAGGCTCAAGAGACGAGTTACAAGGTTTATGTCTGATGGTATAGGGTCCCTTGCTCTCTTCAAAGTGGTTTCCAGCAACCTCAGATGCTTGTTGGAGATGCATGTGCAACGAAGAAGTAGGACAATGTCTCAATTTGGTGGGGGCTGTGGTGTTTGCAAGGTTCTGGGAAAAGGTATGCGTGCTATTCTTGAATTGCAACAGAGCTTTTCCCCCCCCCACTCGCCCCCACCCATCCCCAATACCCTGAGGCTACCACTTACTATATAATTGCTCCCTTCTACACCAGGGGTATATAACACGGTCTTTTGGTCCACACATCCTTACTGTTAGGCAGCAAAACAGTTATCCCCCGTAGAGGGAAGCATAAATCCATCCTCCTTCCCTTAACGGGTATATGGGCTGAGGAGAAGCTAGAGCCCGACCCATCTTGTGGATCGGAACTAGAAGATAGCACAGAGCCCTGAGTGCCACACTAGATAGAAACTGATTCTCGACTGAGGTATGTCCGTGGTACTCTACAGGGATCCTCTTAATATTCAAAATCTCTTCTGGGGACCTGAGCCTGTTTTGAAAGTGGGGGGACCTGTGGAGGGAGGCATCGTTGATGGGTTACAAAACAGGATTTCCTCTTCGTGTCCTCCTCAGCGTTGTGGCCTCTGGGGATGCCTTGCGGACCCGGGATCCGCGATGATCCACTTTATTAGTTACTCTCTCGCCAATTCCCTCCCTTTCCTTTTTTTTTTTTTTTTCTCTCTCTCTCTCTTCCTGTCTCCCCGTGTTAGTTATAAATTTAGTTAGACATCTCTCCCCTCTCCTGAGTCCAATGGTATTCATCCACCTTTTATGGTTACATCAATTTTAGGGAGGCCTTATTGTTAAATATGACTCAGCTCATGTACTAGCCTTACTTGGCCTTTTGGGACGAAGCCATTTCCCGAGCATGATCAGTACGTTCCTCCCCGAACATGGCACCTAGGACAGCGCACTTGGGTCTCTTGAGGTGAGCGTTATTGACTTTCCCTGTTGTTTTTCTTCACGGTCTCTGGTTTTCGAACAAATGTTACTTAATAAATTCAATCAACTGTTGTTGTACTTGTTCATGCCCTTGACATCATTTGATGAGTTTTTATTTTCGAGCTAGTGAATTGAGTGTATTGTTTATAGAAAAAGATATGTTAATAAAATTTAAATTTGAAAAAAAAAAAGAAAGAGCTGTGCAGCATATATAGAACATAAAAAAAAGGGAAAAGCATTATTTCCTCATTCTATAATATATGTAAAACATGTACAAATATATGTAATTTGGTTTATTTATATATTATAGTCGTTGTATGTGTGAGTACATCCCCCACCAGCACAGGTACACAACTTATCCAGAGATATTGTTAGCTCGTGATTGCTATAATATATGTAATACATGTGCAAATATATGTAATTTGGTTTATATATTATTATGTACTGTGTGTTGTAAGAGGACAGAAGGGATTGGGGTGGACCAGAGATATGTGTCACCAAGGACCCTGGCATTGGTGAGGTGAAACCTGTAATTTCATGTAGGTCGAGCATGCGGTAGGGTTGCTGGCATTAGCATTTTCGTTAGTCATGCTTGCAGAGCAAGTCAGTCTGGGTCTGTTTTCAAGGGACGCATTCATAGAGTTGGGTTGAGTTAGTGACTGCTCCCACATCTTCAGGGTTACCAGGCCAGAGTTTGGTTGCTGTATGTAAGCCTGGTGATCAGGTGGAGAGGGGGGGGATTTGATTGTTGTGATAATGGGAGCAGTGCTCGGTGTGTCACAGGAGGATCGCAAGAACTTCGCATACACGACGGTCTCTGTTGGAGACATGAAGGCCTGAGAGCCTGATCGGCCTTCAGGATCTGTAAGTGTTCCGATCGGACTGTGTGAACATGTTTTATGTTCTCATGCATTTTCGGCTTGAAGTTAGCCCACGTTTGTGTTACTGTCTATCTAAGGCTTGAAATTAACCGGTCTGAACGGTTTATTAACAGAGCTTCAGGACTGGTCCTGTGTTATCTACCACCGAGCTGCATTCCCTTACTCAATTGGTGGAGGCATGGCAATGCATCTCTGGGCCACTGTTGTGCTGCAATAACAAAAGTGCATAGAATCGGTACAGCAGCGGACATTTTTACCAAGAGCCAGGAAGGCCTAAAGTTTGCTACTACTAAATGGACACAGTTTTTGCCTGAAGAGACCTGTGATGCGCTGTTGGTGGTTTTTTTTTTTTTTTTTTTTGTTTGGAAGCATAGTAATGTGCTGTGTTTTAAGGCTGCAACTGAGATCTCACTACATCCGCCTCCATGGAGGAATTAATTAAACACTTGGCGGCGGACATGTATGAAGCTCGCCGGGTCGAGGCGCACTGTTTTCCGCTAGTTTTCCTGCGGAAATCTGCCGCCTGATTTATGTTGGGCCTGGGGGCAGCGCTCATACATACTATGTAAGAGTCCGGCGGCGCCTTGCCAGTGTGTTTATTCGCAGTGCGGGGATCCCATTGGCGCAGTTGCGGGGTGGCTGCGGCGCCGAAAATCTGTTCGAGCCGGAGACAGGCTGCGCTCTCCTCAAGCGAGCGAGAAATCATTCAACATGTCGGTGCGGAGTATGATCTGAAAATTGCCTTTATAAAAAGGCGGAAAAATATTATCTCAGATAGATGCTGAACACCTCAAAAAATAAAAGATACATAAATTAAAATATTTCCAATATCTAATTCAAGAATTAGGGTATTGGAAATTGCGGGAGGGGAAATACGCAGTAATTCCAAATTGTGTAGAGCTATTCTACATGTTGGTCGGCAAGAAGCACCATCCAAATCAGAATAGTGAGCGACGAAGACCCATTCTATCCTTTGGAGGAAAGAAGTTTAGGACCTCAATCAGAAAATCAAAAGGCGGGACAGTTCAAAATTACGTAAAAAAAGACAGAAATGAGTGATGGTTAATGCGGCGGGGGGTCTTGGCTATCCAGCCAATCAGAGCGCGAGCTACTTCTCCCATTTGTAGTCTTATGGAGATAAGAGATCGGCGCAATGAAATCATCCGGGCTCAGCGCCAGCCGCGGCCATTAGTATTAATAAAAAATTAATTTGTGTGATTAAGTGTAAAAAACATCAGAATAAATGCGCTGAAAGCCTTTCTATAAAAAATAAAAGCAGTTAATCCCAAACAACAGGTTTGTCGCTGAGACCGGCGCTTTAAAAAAAATAATCATAGGGGGGGGGGGGGGGAAAATTTGCATAATAGAGAGAATGTGCCAGGGAATGACAGTAATTCAAATTGATTAAGCTCTTTGATGGTCGGCATAAACCAGCCAATCAGAATTTCGGAGCGACAGTGGCCCATTATATCTAGGGAGGAGCAATTGACCAATCAGAATAGGAGCGACTGGGACCATTATAAACCTATGAGAGAAAATTGACCAATCATATTTTCCAAGGCGGGACAGTTCAAAATACAATAAAAATACCACGAAACGAGTGATTGGTTGAGCTAGCGGGGGCTCGTCCAGCTTAGCCAATCAGGAAGCGCGAGCTACTTTTCTCATAGAGTTCTTGGGGAAAAGAAATTCCGAGCGAGCTCTGTGGATTGGCTAAGTTAAAAGAGGCGCCGTTTATTTGGGACCAATGGGAGAGCGAGCGATTGCTCCTTATGTGTTTTCTCAATGCAATTTTGAAATAAAACTATACATGGCCGAAAATCATTTAAAGACTACAGAAGTTGTCCGATGTGTATATAAAATGAATAATAATATGGGGGTAACGAAAAAAAAAATATTACATCATTTCAAATCATGTTTATTTCTTTGTTTTCGTTGCACCAATTACTATTGATCCTGGGATAACGAAAATAGAAGAAATAACATGATTTTATTGAATTAATATTTTTTTTTCGTTACCCACTATTATTATTCATTTTATTATACACATCGGGCACTTGTCTGTTGTTATATAATTTGTGATTTCGGCTATCGTACGGTTTTATTTCACGATTTCATTAGAAAACCCTATAGGATCGCGCCGCTCTCCATTGAGTCCAGATAACGGAGCCTCTTTTAACTTAGCACCAATCACAGAGCTTGTCGGAATTTCTTTTCCCCATTAGAACTCTATGAGAAAGTAGCTCGCGCTTCTGATTGGCTAAGCTTTGGGGAACCCCCCGTACTCCCAAAACCCAAACAGCTCGTTTCTGCCCTTTTTTCGTATTTTGAAATGTCCCGCCCTTGGGGAAAATGATTGGGGCAATTTTTTTCCATAGGTTATAATGGGTCCCCGTCACTCCTATTTGATTGGGGCAATTCTCCTTTAAAAGGATATAATGGGCCACTGTCGCTCCTATTCTGAATTTTTGGTTTATGCCGAACCCCCCCGAAATAGTGTTGAGCGAAATTTTATCGACCAAAATTGAAATCGGGCCCAGTTTTATGTTTAACGAAATTTTTTGATAAAGCGTTTAATTTTAAATTAAAAACTGTGCTTTACTTTTTAATTCGGGCCCAAATTTTTGGGGGCTCCCCCTTCAAATTTTTGGCCCGGGCCAGCAAATTAAACTTAAAAGAAAAGAGCAGGGGTGAGATGTGTGTGGGGGAAATTTATGGGGGGATGTTTTATGGTTTCGATTTGGGTGGGGAAAAAAAACATGACCTCCCTTTTACATAGAACAGCCCTTCCGTTCATGATCGGGGTCTCTCGCGTTCATTTTATGTAGTTAGGTAAGAATTTTAAAGGAGCATCTAAAGCTGTAAAGTCAAAGGGGGGGGGCGGGGGGGGGGGGCCCCGGGGAAAAACGACCAAACCCCTATAAAGGAAAACTGGATAAAGTTTACCAAAACTTAGTTTTAGAAATTTAAAATGCCCAAAAGCTTTATTAAATTTAAAAGTTTTTATTTAAAATTTTCCCGGTAAATTGGGGAGCCTGAACTTTTTTTAAAAGGGTACACATCTTTCTTGTAACTGCGGCTCTTATTGGGACAAAACTCCCCTTTTATTCTTAGAAAAATTTTTAATGGTTTTTCTTTTTTAATTTTTTCCCATTTCCACCCTTTGTTTTTATAGCCCCCCTTTCAGTTAAATTGAATCCCAGCAATTTTTTTAGTTTTTCCACAAAGGGGGAATTGATTTGTTTTCCAAAAAAAACCCTTTTATTATCCGGGAAAACATTACAGATACGTTTTTTTACATTTTTCCCAGTCCAAAATTTTTTTGATAGAGCCACCTTTCAGTTAAATTTTAATTTCCCGCAATTGTTTTAGTTACCCCCAGGTGAATTTATAGGTGCCAAAAAATACCTTTTTTTATCCGAAAAAACAAATTAAAAGATATTTTTTTTACCCTTTTGGGGCACTACGCTTTTTTCATTGGGGGCCCAAATTTCACTTAAATGTGAAATTTCAGCAATTTTTTAGTCCCCCACAGGTGAAATTTAAAAGGGGCCAAAAAAATCACCTTTTTTTAACCGGGGAAAAAATTTTCAGTTTCGTGTTTTTTGCACTTTTGCCCCGTCCAGGGTTTGTTTATAAAAGCCCCCTTGCAGTTTAAAAAAGAATCCGCAATTGTGTAATTACCACAGGGAAATTTAAGGTGCCAAAAAATACCTTTTTTTTATCCAAAATATTAAAAGATACGTGTTTTTTTACTTTGGGACCCCTACAGCTTTTTTTCAAATTTAGGCACCTTGGGACCTTAAATTGTGAATAAAAGCAATTTGTAGTCACCAAAGGTGAAATTTATGGTCCTAAAAAAACCTTTTATTATCCAAAAAACATTTCAAATACTTTTTTTTTTCACTTTGGCGCGGCCCAAAACTTTTGGGTTTAAAGATTTACTTTTGGGAGTTTAAATTTGAATACAGCGTTTTTTTAGTCAAACCCCTTTTAATTGAAAGGTGCCAAAAAAAACCTTTTTTAAAATCCGAAATGTGGCTTCCCAAGTGGGCATTTCTCCCAAACACATTTTTATAATTTGGGTGAAAGTCATATTTATAATTTTTTTGGGGGCTTTTTTCTGTGAGATACAGGGTTTTAATCATGGTCCCCTTTTGGGAAAAGGGAAAAGGGGCTTTTAAGTGGCATTTCTCCCTTCCCCAATTTTTTTAAAAGGTGGCTGACAAATCATATTTATAATTTTTTGGGGTTTATGTTTCTGTGAGATAAAACTTTTAATCATGGGCCCTTTTGGGAAAAAAAAAAGTGGGGTTCTAAGTGGCTTTTTTTCCCTCACAATTTTTAAAAAAGTGGGCCCGAGGGAAACATTTTTATTTAATTTTTTTTTGGGGCATGCTGGTTTGAAATTTCAAGGGAATACTACAGGGCCTATTCAAAAAAATGGGTTTTTTCTCACAGACATTTGGGTTTTTCACCCAAATTTTCCCCAAAAAAGGGCCCAAAGGGGCATGCTTTGAATTTTTGGG
>JAODAL010082357.1:0-11602 GCA_025379985.1 Phyllomedusa bahiana
TTTTTCGCCGAATCCCACCCCCCGGGGGTTAGAATTTTTGCCTTTTTAGGCAAACCACCTATCCCCCACCCCGTTTCCCGAAAACCCAAAGGGTTAACCCCCAATTTTTTTGCCACCTCACTTCCAGCAAGGCGGTTAACTCCACGGGGCCCTTTTTCCGCAAAAAACATTTTGTTTTTCGCCGAATCGCCACCCGCGGCTTAAATTTTTGCCTTTTTTTGGCGAAACCACCTGATCCCCCGACCCCCCTTTTCCCGAAAAACCAAGGGTTAAACCCTCCCTTTTTTTTTTCAAACCTCATTCCACAAAGGGCGGGGGTTAATCCCGCGCCATTTAGCCGGCAAAAAAAATTTCATTTTCGCCTGAATCGCCACCCGCGGGGTTAAATTTTTGCCATTTTTAGGGGAAACCCGCCTGATCCCGCTGACCCCTTTCCCCCAGAAACCAATGCTTAACCTCCAATTTTTTTTGCTCAGCTCACTTCCAGCAAGGTCGGGTTAACTCCACGCGCCATTTTTAGCCGGCAAAAAACATTTCGTTTTTCGCCGGAATCGCACCCGCTGGGCTTAGAATTTTTGCCATTTTATAGGCTAAAACCAACCAGAATCCCGCTCGACCCACGTTTCCCCCGAAAACCAGGCTTAAAACCTCCAATTTTTTTTGCTCAGCCTCACTTCCAGCAAGTCGGGGTTAACTCACGGCGCCATTTAGCCGCAAAAAACATATTCGTTTTTTCGCCGAATCGCCCCCGCGGCTTCGAATTTTTGCCATTTTTAAGGCCGAAAACCAGCCTGATCCGCTGGACCCCGTTTACCCGAAAAACCAAGGCTTAACTCCAATTTTTTTGCTCAGCCTCACTTCCAGCAAGGTCGTGGTTAACTCCACGGCGGCATTTTAGCCGCAAAAAACATTCGTTTTTTCGCCGGAATCACCACCCGCGGGCTGAATTTTTGCATTTTTAGCGAAACAGCCTGAATCACTGACCCCGTTTCCGAAAACCCAGAGCTTAAACCCTCCAATTTTTTTGCTCAGCCTCACTTCCAGCAAGGAACGGGGTTACTCCACGGCGCAATTTTTATCCGCAAAAAACATTTCCGTTTTTCGCCGAATCCGCCACCCCGCTTAGAATTTTTTGGCCATTTTTAGGCGAAACCACCTGATCGCTGACCCTGTTTCCCGAGAAACAAGGCTTAAACCCTCCAATTTTTTGCTCAGCCTCACTTCCAGCCAAGGTCGGGGTTAACTCCACGCGCCATTTTAGCCGGCAAAAAACATTCATCTTTTCGCCAGAATCGCCACCTCGCGGCTTAGAATTTTGCAATTTTTAGGCAAACCAGCCTGATCCCGCAGAACCCTGTTTCGCGATAAACCAGCATAACCCTCCAATTATTTTGCTCAGCCCTCACTTCCAGCAAGGTCGGGGTTAACTCCACCGGCCGCCATTTTTAGCCGTCAAAAAACATTTCGTTTTTTCGCCGATCTGCCACCCGCGGCTTAGAATTTTTGCCATTTTTAGGCGAAACCAGCCCTGATCCCGCGACCCCTTTCCCGAAAAACCAAGGCTTAACCCTCCAATTTTTTTTGCTCATCCTCACTTCCAGCAAGGTCGCTTTACTCCACGGCGCCATTTTAGATCCAGGCCAAAAAACATTCGTTTTTCGCTCGGAATCGCCACCCGCGGGCTTAGAACATTTCCCTTAATTAGGCGAAACCAGCCTGATCCCGCTGACCCCAGATTCCCGAGAAACCAAGCTAACCCCTCCAATTTTTTTGCTCACCCTCAACTTCCAGCAAGGTCGGGTTAACTCCACGGCGCCAATTTTAGCCGGCAAAAAACATTCAAATTTTCGCCGGAAATAAATCGCCACCGCGGGCTTAGAAATTTTTGCCATTTTTAGGCGAAACCAGCCGATCCCGCTGACCCCTTTTTCCCGAGAACAAGGCTTAATCCTCCAATTTTTTTGCTCCAGCCTCACTTCAGCAAGGTCGGGGTAACTCCACGGCGCCCATTTTAGCCGGCAAAAACATTTCAATTTTTCGCCAGAATCGCCACCCGGGCTTAGAAAATTGCATTTTTTAGGCGAAACCAGCCCTGATCCGCTGACCCTGTTTCGCGAGAAACTAAGGCTTACCCCCAATATTTTTTGCTCAGCCTCCACTTCTCAGCAAGTCGGGTTAACTCCACGGCGCCATTTTACCGGCAAAAACATTTCGTTTTCGTCAGAAATCGCCACCGCGGGCTTAGAATTTTTGGCCATATTTAAGCGAAACCAGCCTGATCCCACGACCCTGTTTTCCACGAGAAACCAAGGCATAACCCTCCAATTTTTTTTGCTCAGCCTCACTTCCAGCAAGGCGGGGGTAACTCCACGGCGCAATTTTAGCCGGCAACAAACATTTCCATTTTCGCCGGAATCGCCACCCCGGGCCTTAGAATTTTTTGCCATTTTATAGGCGAAACCAGCCTGAACCCGCTGATCCCCCGTTTTCCCGAGAAACCAAGCTTCCCCTCCAAATTTTTTTGCTCAGCCTCACTTCCAGACATGGTCAGGGTTAACTCCACGGCGCCATTTAGCCGGCAAAAAACATTTCCATTTTTCGCCGGAATCGCACCCGCGGGCTTAGAATTATTGCCATTTTAGGCGAAAGCCAGCCTGATCCCGCTGACGCCCGTTCCCGATAACCAAGGCTTAACCCTCCAATTTTTGTTTGCTCAGCCCACTTCACAAGGCGGGGTTTTCTCCTCGGCGCCATTTTAGCCAGCAAAAAACATTTCATTTTTCGCCGGAATCGCCACCCGCGGGCTTAGAATTTTTGCCATTTTTTAGGCGAAA
This sequence comes from Phyllomedusa bahiana, assembly GCA_025379985.1. NCBI lineage: Eukaryota > Metazoa > Chordata > Amphibia > Anura > Hylidae > Phyllomedusa > Phyllomedusa bahiana. Next base: position 2,835 of record JAODAL010082357.1, read on the forward strand.
CCAGCCTGATCCCGCTGACCCCGTTTCCCGAGAAACCAAGGCTTAACCTTCAATTATTTTGCTCACCTCAACTTCCATCAAGGGCGGGGATTAACTCCACGGCGCCATTTTAGGCCGCAAAAACATTTCGTTTCTCGCCGAAAATCGCCACCCGCGGGCTAGAATTTTTGCCATTTTAGGCGAAACAAGCCTGATCCCGCTACCCCCTTTCCCGAGAAACCAAGCATAACCTCCAATTTTTGCACAGCCGAACTTCCACAAGGTCGGTTAACTCCACGCGCCATTTTAGCCGCAAAAAAACATTTCCTTTTTTCGCCAGGAAACGCACCCGCGTTCATAGAATTATTTTGCCATTTTAGGCGAAACCATCCTGACCCAGCTGACCCCTTTTCCCTAGAAACCAAGGCTTAACTCTCCAATTTTTTGCTCACTCACTTCCAGCAAGGTCGGGTTAACACCACGGCGCCATATTAGCCGCAAAAACATTTCATTTCGCCAGAATTCGCCACACGCGGGCTTAAATTTTTGCCATTTTTAGGCGAAAACCAGCCAGGAACCCGCTGACCCTGTTTCGCGAGACCAAGCTTAACCCTCCAATTTTTTTGCTCAGCTCACTTCCAGCAAGGTCGGGTTAACTCCACGCGCATTTTAGCCGGCAAAAACATTTCATTTTTCGCCAGAATCGCCACCCGCGGTCTTAGAATTTTTTGCCAATATTTTTTAGGCGAACCAGCCTGACCCGCTGACCCGTTTCCCTAGAAACCAAGGCTAACCCTCCAATTTTTTGCTCAGCTCACTTCCAGCAAGTTCGTGGGTTAACTCACGGCGCCATTTTAGCCGGCAAAAAAACATTTCATTTTTCCGCCGTAATCGCCACCGCGGCTAGAATTTTTGCCATTTTTAGCGAAACCAGCCTGATCCCGCTGACCCCGTTTCACGAGAAACCCAGGCTTAACCCTCCAATTTTTTTGCTCAGCCTCACTTCCAGCAAGGTCGGTGTTAACTCCACGGCGCCATTTTAGCCGGCAAAAAACATTTCATTTTTCGCCGGAATCGCCACCCGCGGGCTTAGAATTTTTGCCATTTTTAGGCGAAACCAGCCTGATCCCGCTGACCCCGTTTCCCGAGAAACCAAGGCTTAACCCTCCAAAAATTTAGCTCAGCCTCACTTCCAGAAGGACGGGGTTTTAACTCCACGGCGCCATTTTATCCGGGAAAAAACATTTATTTTTTCGCCGGAATCGCCACCCGCGGGCTTAGAATTTATGCCATTTTTTAGGGCGAAACCAGCCTGAGCCCGCTGACCCCGTTTCCGAGAAACCAGGCCTTAACCTCCAATTTTTTTGCTCAGCCTCACTTCCAGCAAGGTCGGGAGTTAACTCCACTGGGCGCCATTTTAGCACGCAAAAACATTTCATTTTTCGCCAGAATCGCCACCCGCGGGCTTAGAATTTTTTGCCATTTTTAGGCGAAACCAGCCTGATCCCGCTGACCCTGTTTCGTGAGAAACCAGGCTTAACCCCCAATTTTTTTGCTCACCTCACTTCCAGCAAGTCGGGGTTAAAACTCACGGCGCCATTTTAGCCTGCAAAAACATTTCGTTTTTTCGCCGGAATCGCCATCCCCGCCCCCGCGGCTAGAATTTTTGCATTTTTTAGGCGAAATCCACCTGATCACGCTGACCCCGATTCCCGAGAAACCAAGGCTTAACCCTCTAATTTTTTTGCTCAGCCCACTTCCAGCAAGTCGGGGTTAACTCCACGCGCCATTTTAGCCGTGCAAAAAACATTTTCATTTTTCGCCGTAATCGCCACCCGCGGGATTCGAATTTTTGCCATTTTTAGGCGAAACCAGCCTGATCCCGCTGACCCCGTTTCCCCGAGAAACCAAGGCTTAACCCTCCAATTTTTTTTGCTCAGCTCACTTCCAGCAAGTCGGGGTTAACTCCACGGCGCCATTTAGCCCAAAAAACATTTCATTTTTCGCCGAATCGCCACCCGCGGCTTAAATTTTTGCCCATTTTTTAGGCAAAAACCAGCCCTGATCCCGCTGACCCCCGTTTTCCCGAAAACCAAAGGCTTAACCCTCCAATTTTTTTGCTCAGCCTCACCATCCAGCAAAGGACGGGTTAACTCCACGACCCATTTTAGCCGGCAAAAAAACATTTCGTTTTTCTGCCGAAAAAAAACAATAAAAAAAAAAAGAAAAAAAAAAAAAAAAAAAAGGAAAAAAAAAAAATGAAAAAAAAAAAAATAATAAAAAAAAAGAAAAAAACAGAAAAAAAAAACAAAAAAAAAAAACAAATACACAACCAGCAGAAAAAAAAAAAAAAAAAAAAACAAAAAAAAAACAAAACAGAAAATAAAAAAAAGAAAAAAAGAACGAAAAAACAAAAAAAAAAACAAAAAAAAAAAAAAATAAAAAAAAAAAAAAACAAAAATCAAACCAAACCAAAAAAAAAAAAAAAAAAAAAAAAAAAAAAAAAAAAAATAAAAAAAAGGTAAACAAAAACAAAAGAAAAAAACACAAACAACAACCCCCCAACTCCACCCACAGCCACAAATCAACATCAAACTAAAAAAAATAAGAAAAAGAATTCGCCACCCGCGGCTTAGAATTTTTGCCATTTTTAGGCGAAACCCGCATGATCCCGCTACCCCGTTTCCCGAGAAACCATGCTTAACCCTCCTATTTTTTTTGCTCACCTCAACTTCCAGCAAGGTCGGGTTAACTCCACGGCACCATTTTACCGGCAAAAAAATACATTTCATTTTTCCCGCCGGAAATCCCACCCGCGGGCTTAGAATTTTTCCATTTTTAGGCGAAAACAGCCTGATCCCGCAGACCCGTTTCCCGAGAACACCAACCTTAACCCTCCAATTTTTTGCTCAGCCACACTCCAAGCAAGGACGGGGTTACCCACGGCGCAATTTAGCCGGCAAAAACATTCGTTTTCGCCGGAATACGCCACCCGCGGGCTAGAATTTTTTGCCATTTTAGGCGAAAACCACCTGAATCCCCGCTGACCCCTTTCCCGAAGAAACCAAGGCTTAACCCTCCAATTTTTTTGCTCAGCCTCACTTCCCAGCAAGTCGGGGTAAACTCACGGCGCCATTTTTAGAGCCGGCAAAAAACAATTCATTTTTCGCCGAATCGCCACCCGCGGCTTAGAATTTTTGCCATTTTAGGCTAAACCACCTGATCCCTCTGACCCCGGATTCCCCAAAAAACCAGAGCTTAACCCCTCCAATTTTTTTTGCTCAGCCACACTCTCCAGCAAGGTCGGGGTTAACTCCACGGCCCATTTTAGCCGCAAAAAACATTTCTTTTTTCGCCGTGAAATCGCCCACCCGCGGCTTAGAATTTTTGCCATTTTTAGGCGAAACCAGCCTATCCGCTGACCCCGTTTCCCGAGAAACCAAGGCCTTAACCCTCCCATTTTTTTGCTAGCCTCACTTCCAGCAAGGTTTTCGGGGTTAACTCCACCGCCATTTTAGCCGCAAAAAACATACATTTTCCTCGCCGAATCGCCATCCCGCGGAGCTAGAAAATTTTTGCCATTTTTAGGCGAAACCACTGATCCCGCTGAACCCCGTTTCCCGAGAAACCAAGGCACCCTCCAATTTTTTTGTCAGCCTCACTTCCAGCAAGGCGGGGTTAACTCCACGGCGATTTAGCCGGCAAAAAACATTTCATTTTTCGCCAGAATCGCCACCCGCGGGCTTAGAATTGTTTGCCATTTTAGCGAAACCAGCCTGAATCCCGCTGACCCCGTTTCCCGAGAAACCAAGGCTTAACCCTCCAATTTTTTTGCTCAGCCTCACTTCCAGCAAGGTCGGGGTTAACTCCACGGCGCCATTTTAGCCGGCAAAAAACATTTCGTTTTTCGTCAGAATCGCCACCCGCGGGCTTAGAATTTTTGCCATTTTTAGGCGAAACCAGCCTGATCCCACTGACCCTGTTTCCCGAGAAACCAAGGCTTAACCCTCCAATTTTTTTGCTCAGCCTCACTTCCAGCAAGGTCGGGGTTAACTCCACGGCGCCATTTTAGCCGGCAAAAAACATTTCGTTTTTCGCCGGAATCGCCACCCGCGGGCTAAGAATTTTTTGCCATTTTTAGGCGAATCCAGCCTGATCCCCAGACCACCGTTTCCCTGAAAAACCAAGGCTTAACCCTCAATTTTTTTGCTCAGCCTCACTTCCAGCAGGTCGGGGTAACACCACGGCGTCCATTTTTTGCCGCAAAAACAATTCCGTTTTTCGCCGAGAATCGCCACCCCGGGCTTAGAATTTTGCCATTTTTATGGCGAAACCAGCATGATCCCGCTGACCCCGTATCCCGAGAAAACAATGCTAAACCCTCCAAATTTTTTGCTCAGCCTCACTTCCAGCAAGGTCGGGGTTAACTCCACGGCGCCATTTTAGCCGGCAAAAAACATGTTCATTTTCGCCCTGGAATCGCCACCCCGGGCTTAGAATTTTTGCCATTTTTAGGCGAAACCAGCCTGATCCCGCTGACCCCGTTTCCCGAGAAACCAAGGCTTAACCCTCCAATTTTTTTGCTCAGCCTCACTTCCAGCAAGGTCGGGGTTAACTCCACGGCGCCATTTTAGCCGGCAAAAAACATTTCATTTTTCGCCAGAATCGCCACCCGCGGGCTTAGAATTTTTGCCATTTTTAGGCGAAATCAGCCTGACCCCGTTAATCAAGAAACCAAGGCTTAACCCTCCAATTTTTTTGCTCAGCCTCACTTCCAGCAAGGTCGGGGTTAACTCCACGGCGCCAATTTAGCTGCAAAAATCAATTCGAATTTCGCCAGAAATCGCCACCCGCGGGCTTAGAATTTTTGCCATTTTTAGGCGAAACCAGCCTGATCGACTGACCCCTGTTTCCCGAAAACAAGGCTTAACCCTCCAATTTTTTTTGCTCGCCACACATCCAAGCCCCAAGGTCGGGGTTAACTCCACGGGCCATTTTAGCCGGCAAAAAAACATTTCTTTTTCGCCGGAATCGGGGCCCCCCCGGCTTTGAATTTTTTTCCCTTTTAGGGGGGGAAAACCCCCTGATCCCGCGACCCCGTTTCCCAAAACCAAGGCTTAACCCTCCAATTTTTTTTCCAGCCTCACTTCCGAAGGCGGGTTAACTCCACGGCGCCATTTTAGCCAGCAAAAAACATTTCATTTTTCGCCAGAATCGCCACCCGCGGGCTTAGAATTTTTGCCATTTTTAGGCGAAACCAGCCTGATCCCGCTGACCCTGTTTCGCGAGAAACCAAGGCTTAACCCTCCAATTTTTTTGCTCAGCCTCACTTCCAGCAAGGTCGGGGTTAACTCCACGGCGCCATTTTTATAGCCGCAAAAACATATCATTTTCGCCAGAATCGCCACCCGCGGGCTTAGAAGTTTTGCCATTTTTAGGCGAAACCAGCCTGATCCCGCTGACCCGTTTTCCCGAGAAACAAGGCTTAACTCCCTCCAATTTTTTGCTCACCTCACTTCCAGCAAGGTCGGGTTAACTCACGCCCATTTTAAGCCGGCAAAAAACATTTCATTTTTCTCCGTAACGCCACCCCGCGGGCTTAAAATTTTTGCATTTTTAGGCGAAACCAGCCTGATCCCGCTGACCCCGTATCCCCGAGAAACAAGGCTTCACCTCCAATTTTTTTTTTGCTCAGCCTCACATCCAGCAAGGTCCGGTGTTAACTCCACGCGCCATTTTTAGCCGGCCAAAAAACATTTCATTTTTTCGCCGGAATCGCCACCCGCGGGCTTAGAATTTTTGCCATTTTTGGGCGAAACCAGCCTGATGCTGCTGACCTCGTTTCCCAAGAAACCAAGGCTTAACCCTCCAATTATTTTGCTCAGCCTCACTTCCAGCAAGGTCGGGGTTAACTCCACGGCGCCATTTTAGCCGGCTAAAAACATTTCGTTTTTCGCCGGAATCGCCAACCGCGTGGCTAAATTTTTGCCATTTTTTGGCGAAACCACCCTGATCCCGCTGACCCCGTTTCCCGAGAAACCAAGGCTTAACCCTCCAACTTTTTTGCTCAGCCTCACATCCAGCAAGGTCGGGGTTAACTCCACGCGCCATTTTAGCCGCAAAAAACATTTCCTTTTTCGCGAGAATCGCACACCCGCGGGCTTAGAATTTTTGCCATTTTTAGGCGAACCAGCTGATCCCGCTGACCCTGTTCGTGAAAACCAAGGCTTAACCCTCCAATTTTTGCTCACCTCACGTCCAGCAAGGTCGGGGTTAACTCCCCCGCGCCATTTTAGCCGGCAAAAAACTTTCGTTTTCGCCGAATCGTCCACCCGCGGCTTAGAATTTTGCCATTTTTAGGCGAAACCACCTGATCCCGCTGACCCCCGTTTCCCGAGAAACCAAGGCTTTACCTCTAATTTTTTTGGCTCAGCCTCACTTCCAGCAAGGTCGGGGTTAACTCCACGGCGCCATTTTAGCCGGCAAAAAACATTTCATTTTTCGCCGTAATCGCCACCCGCGGGCTTAGAATTTTTTGCCATTTTTAGCGAAACAGCCCTGACCGCTGACCCCCGTTCCCGGGATACACCAAGGCTTAACTCCTCCAATTTGTTTGCTCAGCCTCACTATCCAGCAAGGTCGTGGGTTAACTCCACGCGCCATTTTAGCCGGCAAAAAACATTCATTTTTTCGCCGGAATCGCCACTCCGCGTGCTTAGGAATTTTTGGCCATTTTTAGGCGAAACCATCCCTGATCCCGCTGAACCCGTTTCCCGAGAACCAAGGCTTAACCCTCAATTTTTATTGCTCAGACCTCACTTCCAGCAAGACGGGTTCACTCCCCACGGCGCCATTTACCGGCAAAAAACATTTCGTTTTTCGCCGGAATCGCCACCCCCGGGCTTCTTATTTTAGCCATTTTTAGGCGAATACAGCCAGATCCCGCTGACCCCGTTCCCGAGAAAACCAAGCACTTAACCTCCATTTTTTTGCTCAGACCTCACTTCCCAGCAAAGGTCGGGTTAACTCCACGGCGCCAATTTAGCCGGCAAAAAAACATTTTCATCATTCGCCGAATCGCCACCATACGCGGGCTTAGAATTTTTGGCATGTTTAGCGAAACCAGCCTGATCCCGCTGACCCCTTTCCCGAGAAACCAAGGCTTAACCCTCCCAATTATTTTTTGCACAGCCTCACTTCCAGCCAAGGACGGGGTTTAACTCCACGGCGCCATTTTAGCCGCAAAAAACATTTCGTTTTCGCCGAATCGCCACAGCGCGGGGCTTAGAATTGTTTGCCAATTTTAGGCGAACCAGCCTGATCCGCGGACCCCGTTTCCCGAGAAACCAAGGCTTAACCCTCCCAATTTTCTTGCTCAGACCTCACTTCCAGTCAAGGTCGGGGTTTAACTCCACGGCGCCATTTTAGGCCGCAAATAACATTTGTTTATCGCCGGAATCGCCACCCTCGGGCTTAGAATTTTTGCCATTTTTTAGGCGAAACCAGCCTGCTCCCCGCCTGACCCCGTTTCCCAAAATAACCAAGGCTATAACCCGCCAATTTTTTTTTGCTCAGCCTCACAACCAGCAAGGTCGGGATTAACTCCTCGGCGCCATTTTAGCCGCAAAAAACATTTCGTTTTTCGCCGGAAACGCCACCCACGGGCTTAGAATTTTTGCCAGTTTTTAGGCGAAACCAGCCTGATCCCGCTGACCCCCGATTCCCGGGAACCAGGCTTAACCCTCCAAATTTTTTGCTCACCTCACTTCCACAAGGTCGGGGTTCACTACACTGCGCCGTTTTAGCCGGCAAAAAAACATTTCATTTTTCGCCGGAATCGCCACCCGCGGCTTTAGAATTTTTTGCCATTTATAGCGAAAACCAGCCTGAACCGGGTTTTCCCAAGAAAAAAAGGCTTACCCCCCAATTTTTTTTCTCGCCTCCCTTCAGCAAGGTCGGGGTTAACTCACGGCGAATTTTAAGGGCCAAAAACATTTCTTTTTTGCCCAATCGCCACCCCCGGGCTTAGAATTTTTGCCATTTTTGGCAAACCAGCCTGATCCCCCTGACCCCGTTTCCAAGGGAAAAAAAGGCTTAAACCTCCCAATTTTTTTTGCTCAGCCTCACTTCAGCAAAAGGGCGGGGGGTTAACTCCACGGGCCATTTTAGCCCGGGAAAAAAATTTGTTTTTTTTGCGGAAACGCCACCCGGGGCTTAAAATTTTTTTCCCCTTTTTTTTGGCAAACCAGCTGATCCCCCCTGACCCTGGTTTTCCAAAAAAAACCAAGGCTTAAACTCCAATTTTTTGCCAGCCTCCTTCCAGCAAGGTCGGGGGTTAACTCCACGGCGCCATTTTTGCGGAAAAAAATTTCTTTTTCGCCGGGAAACGCCACCCGCGGGTTAGAATTTTTGCCTTTTTTTGGCAAACCAGCCTGAACCCCCTGAAACCCGTTTTCCCAAAAAACAAGGTTAACCCCCCAATTTTTTGTCGCCTCATTCCAGCAAAGGGGGGGTTAACTCCACGGGGCCCTTTTACCGGCAAAAAAATTTTTTTTTTTCCCGGAATCCCACCCTGGCTTAGAATTTTGCCTTTTTTGGCCAAAACCAGCCTGATCCCGTGACCCCTTTCCCAAAAAAACCAACCCCTTAACCCTCAATTTTTTTGCCCCCTCCTTCAGCAAGGGGGGGTTAATCCACGGGCCCTTTTTGCCCGGCAAAAAACATTTTTTTTTTCGCCGGGCGCCCCCCGCGGGGTTTTAGAATTTTGCCAATTTTGGCCAAACAGCCTG
>JAODAL010082358.1:0-11602 GCA_025379985.1 Phyllomedusa bahiana
AATTTGGGAATTGCTCACTTCAGCACAAAGTAAGGTGAGATAATGTGTAACTATTGTCTTATCTCTCTGGTCAGAGCGAGTTACAATCAGTGTCTTGTTGTCCGAATAGCTGTCCTGAGGTTAGCAAACACACACATTGTTCAGGTTTCCTTGAAGATGGCAAATATACACAGATTGTCCAAATTCAGCTGAATTTCACAGTTAACGCTTTCCTGACTTCCATCCTTAACAGGGTAGAGGGAGTGTCTGCCTGTATCATGGTGTATTATACTGTGCCCTCCACTGGAGCAGTGACTGGTGAGGGGCAGCTGAGGGGAGAGGGACTGTCTGCCTGTATCATGGTGTATTATACTGTGCCCTCCACAGGAGCAGTGACTGGTGAGGGGAGAGGGATTGTCTGCCTGTATCATGGTGTATTATACTGTGCCCTCCACAGGAGCAGTGACTGGTGAGGGGAGAGGGACTGTCTGCCTGTATCATGGTGTATTATACTGTGCCCTCCACAGGAGCAGTGACTGGTGAGGGGAGAGGGACTGTCTGCCTGTATCATGGTGTATTATACTGTGCCCGCCACAGGAGCAGTGACTGGTGAGGGGAGAGGGGTTGTCTGCCTGTATCATGGTGTATTATACTGTGCCCTCCACAGGGGCAGTGACTGGTGAGGGGAGAGGGGTTGTCTGCCTGTATCATGGTGTATTATACTGTGCCCTCCACAGGGGCAGTGACTGGTGAGGGGCAGCTGAGGGGAGAGGGACTGTCTGCCTGTATCATGGTGTATTATACTGTGCCCTCCACAGGAGCAGTGACTGGTGAGGGGAGAGGGACTGTCTGCCTGTATCATGGTGTATTATACTGTGCCCTCCACAGGAGCAGTGACTGGTGAGGAGAGAGGGGTTGTCTGCCTATATCATGGTGTATTATACTGTGCCCTCCACAGGAGCAGTGACTGGTGAGGGGAGAGGGGTTGTCTGCCTGTATCATGGTGTATTATACTGTGCCCTCCACAGGAGCAGTGACTGGTGAGGGGAGAAGGGATGGTCTGCCTGAATCATGGTGTATTATACTGTGCCCTCCATAGGAGCAGTGACTGGTGAGGGGAGAGGGACTGTCTGCCTGTATCATGGTGTATTATACTCCAACAAGGCAGAAACTGCACCGCTCTGCAATAGCGTCGCACGTCACTTCCGGGTCCGGAGAACGGTAATGTGAAGAGACTTTATTGTATACACAAACAATGTTGCAGCAGTACACACACAAGGGCTAAAACATAGCAACCTAGCTTACGCGTTTCGAGTCAAAAAACGACCGGGAGGAGGAAGAAGACGAGGAAGAAAACTTAACAACAAGAAAAAAGAAAACAACAGCAAGTACCATACCAAAGAAAGTGACGAACCGAAGGAAAAAATAGAGGACATGCAAGTTATTGTATTAACGCCTACTATTTTGACGGACTCACAAATAGAGGTATTAAAGCAGGGTCTAAATTTTTCACCAAGTAGTAAATTTGACTTGTTTTCCACTTTATTGGACACTAATAAATTTGCACGGTTGTTAACGGTAAAAAAATTCTTTCACAATGAAGGGGAAAACAGTGATGTAGGTACAAACCCAATCCAGATTGAAAGCAGTATGGGTAATGAATATACAGAGTTGTCCTTCAAAGAGCAATTAGCATTAAAAAACCTGCAAGAATTAGGCAGAGAGTGTGAGTACAATCAGGAAAACGAAGAGGGGGATAATATCCAGCACATCATGCCCAACCCTGGGTTTTACCCCATAAAAACTAGAACACCTGTTTTAGATGCATTCCAAAGTACTATGGAGCGTGATCTTACTGCATTACAATATAAAAGTCATAATAGAAAAATCAGTAAATATAAACAACGCAATAACAAAAATCTTACTTGGAGTCAGATAAAAGCATTGAAAGAACTAAAGCTTAATAAAAATTTAATTATAAAAAAAGCTGACAAAGGGGGGGCAACGGTGGTGCTGGATCGAAACCTATACGTCAAACAAATTTTGAACATACTTGAGGATAAAAAGACATATCGAAGTTTGAATGGTGATCCCACCGAGCCATTCAAAAAAGAACTAGAGAAGGTACTAAGGGAGGGAGTTGCCTTAGGGGCAATTACTGACAAACAATTTGAGTATCTTGCAGTGAAAGATCCAGCTGTCCCAGTAATATATGGTGCACCCAAGGTACACAAGGGCAATTTTCCCCCTAATTTTAGACCTATTATATCTAGCAACAACTCATTAAATGAGCGTTTAAATATATGGTTGGACAAGTATTTACAGCCTATTGTCCAAAAAATACCGGGGTTCATTAAAGATACTAAATCTGTCTTACGCACCATGACAAATAGGGAATGGAAGGAAGAACACACTTGGGTGGGTTGTGATGTAGTAAGCCTATATTCAAGTTTGCCCCATGACCTAACTATAGTTGCTGTTTCTTTTTTCTTACAGCAATACAATTCCTACAGTGAAGGCCTGAATGAGTTTATTTTGCTGGCTATTGAATATCTACTAAAGTACAATTATTTTAAATTTCAGGAGACATATTATCTTCAATTGCTGGGGGCTCCAATGGGGGCAACTGCCTCGCCTTCTCTGGCCAATATTGTAATGGCTTGGTGGGAACACCACTACATATACAATTGTGACAATCCCTATCGTGACTGTATCCTGTGGTATGGGCGCTACATCGACGACCTCTTGATTATATGGGGTCGCGATGTAGCGCTCATACAGTCCTTTATGGACTACATTAACGATAATCATTTTAATCTTCATTTCACAGGAAATTGGAATAAAAATAGCCTCCCCTTTCCTAGATGTGTTTTTTAGTGGGGGATCAAAACAAACTGGCAAAGGGTTTTTACCACCAAGTACAGGGAAACCAAATTTTGGTTTTACTATCCTTTAAAGCAGATAGTTTCCATTTCCCCATTCAATTACAGCTAAACCGTATGGAGGTTTTTCAGGGCTAGAAGAAAATGAAAGTTGGGAAAAAAATCTGGAATATTTGGGAAAAAGGAAAAAATTGATGACAGATTACAACAAAGGGGATACACCAAAAAAAATTTTAAGCAAAAACAAAAAATAAAAATTAAAACCAAAAAAACAGGGGAACAATTTTCTGGGTGCAGAAAAAGGGAAATGAAATAAGGGCCGGGGAATTTAAAAAAGGGCACTTTAAATGTTTTCTACACCAAAACACCCAAGACTTTAAAAGCATTAAAAGAATTTTTTTTTAAAAAAAATTTTAATATCCCAAAAGGGAGGACCCCGGGATTTTTCTAAATTTTTAGACAAAGGATTTTAAATTTTATCCCCGAAAAAATAAAAAATTGGGGAGTAAAGATTTCTCCCAGTGCATTAATCCCAGAATATCACAAAAAACATGGTTCAATTTAAAAAACTTTTTTCCTGTGGTTTGGGATTCGCTGTAAAATGGCAAAACATGCAAAAAAAATCAATAAAAATTTTTCCGGGCACCATGAATAAAAGGGACATACAACTAGGTAAAAATTTTTAAAAATTTCCGGGTAGAAACCATGTAATATACGTAATTGAATGCACCCTCCTGGGAAAAGGGCAAATATTTGGGGGGGGGACACTTCGAAAATTAAAAGGGGGGGGAATTGCTTTAACCTATACCAGTTTAAGAAAAAAACTTTCGAAAATTTAGGTTCGGGCCCAAAAATTTTTAGAAATAATAATGGGGGTGTCTCAAATTTAATTTTTTTTTGGGTATAAACAGGTAGACAAAAACCCATAAGAGGTAACCCTTGGGGGAAGCAAAATTTAAAATAAAAGGGAGGCCGTGGATATTTTAAACCCGGGCACTAGAGCTCCCCCCTGGGTGAAATTTTCAAAGGGAAAAATTGTTATATACTACTAGTCCGCTTTAAATGCTTTTTTTAAGAGTGGGGTTAGTAAATATATTTATAATGCAACAAGGGGATAAAATGATTCTTTCCTGTTTAAAAAAGCAAATGCGTTATGTAAAATTACGAGTGGGGTCCTTATTGTTTGATTTGATGTTTTCCTAATTTGGGTAAAATTTTTTTGTTTTTAAAACCGGGGGGTTTTTTTCCCGTTTTTTAGCTGTTTTTCCCAAAAGCCTTTGGGCTCGAAAAGCGTAAGCTAGGTTGCTTGTTGTAGCCTTTGTGTTTTTGGGACTTTCTGAAACCCTTGTTTTGTATACCAAAAAAGTCCTCACATTCCGGGTTTTCCCGGGCCCGGAAGTGACGGCGGGCGCTTTTTGCAAAAGCGGTGCAGGGTTTTTGCCCTTTTTGGGGTGTTTTAATTTAAACCCCTTGGGCCACCCGGGTTTCCCAATTACGGGGCAAAAAGCAAAAAACATCCCTGGGAACCCGAAGGGGGGCATTGAGCAACACTAGAGGGTTTAGTACATTAATTTATTCTTTTTTTTTTTCCCTGGTTGGGATTATACGTGCCCTCCACAGGGCATTGGGGCTGGGGAGGGGGGAAGGGGTTGTTTTGCCTGAAAACATGGGGTTTTTTATACTGTGCCCCCCATAGGAGCAGTGACTGGTGAGGGGAGAGGGACTTTCGCCTGTATCTGGTGTAATTTTACTTGTCCCCCCAAGGGAAACAGTGGGCTGGTGAGGGGGGAGGGATTGTCCCGCCTGTATCTGGTGTTTCAAAACTGTCCTCCCCAGGGGGTGGACTGGTGGGGGGGCAGCTGAGGGGTTTAAGGATTTGTTTCCCTGTATCAAGGGGGATTAAAACTGTTTCCCCCCCCAGGGGCCCGTGAATGGTGAGGGGGAGTGAGGGGTGAGGGGGTTGTCCCGCCGGGACAAGGTTTTATTATACTGTTCCCTAAAAAGGGAAAACATGGGTGGGAGGAAGAGGGGGTTTTTTCTGGGTGTATCATGGTTTATTATCTGTGCCCCCATAGGGGCAGTGACGGGGAGGGGGGAAAGGGGTTGTCCCGCCTGTATCATGGTTTTACTTTTCTGTGCCTCCCCAAAGGGGGGTGAATGGGGAGGGCATTGGGGGGGTGAAGGATTTTTCTTTTTGTTAAAGGGAAAATTTTAAAATGTCCCCCCCCAAGGGGGAGGGGCTGGTGAGGGGGACTTTAAAGGGGGGAGGGGTTTTCTTTCCTGTATCATGGTGTATTTTACCTTTTGGGCCCCCCACAGGGGGGGAAATGACTGGTTTAGGGGGGAGGGCTGGTCTGCCCCCATCATGGTGTATTTAAAAACTGTGGGCCCCCCCCCAGGGGCAGTGAATGGGGGGAGGGGAGGGGGACCCGTCTGCCTGTTTTCAAGGGGTATTATACTGGGGCCCTCCACAGGGGGCCCGTGACTGGTTTTTTTTTTTAAAGGGAAAAAGGGGTTGTCCCGCCCGTTTTATTCTGGGGCCCTCCACAGGAGCATTTACTGGTGAGGGGCAGCTGAGGGGGGAAGGGATTTTTCTGCCTGATCATGGTTTTTATTATACGTGCCCCCCCAGGGGAGGACGGTTGAGGAAAAGAGGGTTGTCTCCTATATCATTTGGGTGTATTTAAAATGTGCCCTCCCCCAGGGGCAAATTTAATGGGGGGGGAGAAGGGGGTTGGTGCCTGTTTTCCTGGTTGGGATTATACTGTGCCCCCCACAGGGGCCCCTTTACTCACCAGGGGTTGGCTGCCCCGTTCATGGTGTAAATTAAATGTGCCCCCCCCCACAGGGGCAGTGACGGGTTTAGGGGGGGAGGGATTTTCGTTATCTGGTGTATTATTTGTGCCCTCCATAGGGGCAGTGACTTGGGGGAAGGGGAAAAAGGGACTGTTTTGCCTGTATCATGGGTATTTTTATGTGCCCCCCCAAAAGGGCAAGGGACTGGTGGGGGGAGAGGGGCTGTTGCCCCTTTTCATGGTGTTTTATACTGTGCCCCCACCCCAAGGGGGAGTGACTGGTGGGGAAGAGGGATTGTCTGCCCTGTATATGGGGGAAAAATACTGTGCCCTCCAAAAGGAGCAATGAAGGTAAGGGGCAGGCTGAGGAGAGAAAAACTTTTTTATTTTCCAAAAATTCCCCCTAGACCCAAAAGGGGCTTTTATTTTGGGGGGCAAGAAAATACTTTGGTTTTCATTCATCGAAACCCTAAAAAATTCTGGGAAAAAACCCCAAAAAAAATTTTGAAAATGGGGCAAAATGTGGGAAAAAAAGTACTTGTGCCTTTTTTAGCCCTTTTTTGGGGTTTAATTTTTTCGGTAACCCGGGGTGTTATTTTGTTTTTCTACAAGATGATATGATTCTGCCTAAAAACCAAACACTTCCCGGGTTTTCGTTAAAGTTTTGGTCCTTAAAAAAATTCCAAACATTTTTTATTTTGAAAGTTGGCATGGCGGGCCCATTTTCTTTTGACCAATAACTTTTGGGGTTTTTTTTTTGGGTGAAGTTTACTTTTTTATTGGTACTAGTTTTGGGAAAACAAAGCAACTTTTTTATCAAAATAAACCTTTTTTAGGGATGTGAAACACCACAAAAAAAAAAACAAAATTTTTGGGGTTTTTTTTTTTTTGCTTTTTTAGTTTAGGTTCGGGGTAAATTAAGTTTTTGGGGGCAACGGGGTAACAAAAAATGTGAACGTTTTTAAAATTTTTTTTTTTTTTCAAAAAGGGGAAAAGGGGTTTTATTTTAACTTTTAATATTTTTTTTCTTAAAAAAAGTTTAAAAAGTTGGGAAAAACAGTGAGGTTTAAAAAAAAAAAAATAAAATAAACACATTGATCAACCCGCATTGTGAATGCCATAAAAAAAAAAAAGAAAAAATAGTCACAGAATTGCGATTCTCGTTTATCCCCCGCACACTTTAAAGGGGGGTTTTTTTTACGAAATTTAAAGTTGACCCAGTGGGAAAACCCCCCCAAAAGGGGATTTAATCACTTTTCTAAATAATGTCATTAAAAAAAGGGGAGCCCGTGAGAGCTACAGCATTGCTCAGTCCCCTTATTTTCCTGGGGCCCTTTACATTTGACATAACCCGGAAAGGGGTGATCTGGCCCCAAATTTTTGCCCCTTCTTAACGATGGGGAGGGAAATAAACCACTTTCAAGGGGGCTGTGGGAAAAAGGGCCCTTTTTTTTTTGGGATAGAAAATTCCCCGGTTGTAATGGATTATTTGAGTAAACAAATTTTACAGGGTCCCGCCTCCCGGGGCCCTCCACCCCGCTCCCCTTTCCCCCTGTGACACTGCATCCCAAGGGTTTTTTTTCTTTCTGAGCCGGGGCAATAGGGAAAGGGAAATCACGTCTTGGCAAAAACCCCCTTTAAAAAAAGGAATAAAAAGTGATCAAAAAGTCATTTAAAAGTAAAGCAGTTACCAATGAAAAAATCAGTTTATCCCGAAATAAAAAGACAAACTCTGTTATAAAAGAAAAAAAAAAAAATATGGCTGTCAGGATATTGCGATGCAAAAAATTAAATTTCTTTTTAAAATAATAAAAACCCCTTTTTTTTTTTATTTTTTTTATTTTAAAACACTTCAAAAATAAAAAAAACTTTTTTGAAAATTTTGGGATTTGCATAATTGCCAGGACTAAAAATTTAAATTTTTCCCATTTTATGCTGGTGAGCACTATTTAAAAAAAAAACCTTAAGGATTGCGGGATTTTTAAAAAGCCTTTTTCCCCCGCATAAAAAAATAAACCCAAAAAAAAACTTATCCCGCAAAAACAAGCCCATGCACACTCAGTACGCAAAAAAAAAAAAATTCGGGCTTCAACAGGGCCGAGTAAGAAAATTTTTCCCTTTTTTTTTGAATGAATGCTTTTATTTTTAAAAGAAAAACATAAAATAAATTGTAAAGGGGTATCGCGTAATCGTTATCAACTGCATTCCTTCCCCCCATTTATATGGCCCAAAACCTTTAAAAAAAACTAGGGAACACCTATGCCCCCCAAATGAAACTTAAAAACCCCAAATGAGACCCAAGGTTTGTTAAACCAAAAGGGTTTGAATTCGGAAGGTTCACCTTTTTACTTTTTTTTAGGGGGGTTTTGCAAATACAACAAGCACCCGCCAAAATCTCCTTCCAAAAGCCAATAGCGCTCCCTCCATTCTACCCCCCCCATGCCCAAAACGTATTTACACCCACATATAGGGTATTGCCGAACATGGAAGAAACTGAGTAACAGGTTTCTTTGTAGAAATGAGAAATTTTCAGCTAAAATTGCAGTTTTTGGGAAAAAAAATTATTTCATTTTCACAGCCAAACACAAAAAAAAAAAAAAAAAAAAAAGCGGAAAGCCCGGGGGGTCGAATTACTCACAAAAACCCCTGGAAAAATTTCCAATGGGGGGTCTTTTGGGGGGGTTTTTTCTTAAGTTTTTAGCCCCTTTATGGTGTCCGAAACCCAACGGCACCCAAAAAAAATTTAAATTTTTGAAAAGGGAACCCAAATGGGGTAGGTGCTCCTCCTATCTGGGTTGTGGTTGACCCAAGGGGCATAGGCAACTTTGGGGATATCTCTAAAAATGGCAAAATTGGGAAAATTTGATATTAATTGTTTTTTCCCCGGGTCCATCTCCCATGTACCAAAAATAAGGATAAAAAAAAAAATCTGAAAAAAAAATTTAAATTTGAAATTTAACTCCGCTTTGGTAGTTTCTTTAAACCCAAATGGGTTTTTAATAAACTTCCAAAATGCTATTTTGAAAACTTAAAGGGGTGTATTTTTTTTTTTTTTTTTTTTTGGAGGAGTCCTTTAGGGATAGCTAACAAAACTTCCCCAAAGCCGCGTCAGAACTGGACTGTTCCCTAAAAAAAATGTCGCAAAATTTCTTGAAAATGTGAATAATTACTCCTAAATTTCTAAGCCCCCTATTGTTGTTAAAAAATAAAAAGACATTTAAAAATTAGCAACCTACATAAACAATGGTGAGTACTAAAACTACTTTGGGGGAAATAACTGTCTTACACGCAGACATTTTTGAAGTTTGAAAATGGCAATATTTTCATATTTTTCACAAATAAACAAACAAGGATTGTATGGACCAAAATTTCTTACTAACTTAAAGCACAATGTGTCAGGAGAAAACAGAAAATCACATGGATTTTAAAAAGTATTAAAAAGTTACCCCACTGCGTTAATTTTTTTCTAAATATTTATTATATTCCCAAACCACCTCGCCCCGTCTTCTTTTCTATTGATAGTCCAGAGATTGGGGCCAATATGTCTATCTTTCCGTACAGTCCGGTATTATATAGGATGAAAGTTTAAAATTTTGTTCTTTGGGTTTCGCTGGGTTCTTTTACAGGATTAAAAAGTTTTGCAGCTCCATTGGCACCTTCGGCAAAAATTTAATAAGTTTTTGTTTCTTCAATGGAGAAGTAATCAAAGAGATCTATGTAGTATAGCGCCGTCTAGAGACTACCAGATTCTGGAAAATGGGACCCAAGCTTTTACAATTCACGGACATAACGAAAGAAGGAGATCATAGATCTTAAAAATGCGAGATATCAGGTTTTTTTATTGTCTTATTTTATAACTTAAAGAGTACGAAGTAGTTTATCTAAATATTCTTGAAAAACCAATGTTCGTTATTATTTGCAAACACAGGTTTTCCGGGACGGGGTCCCAGAGTTAGCGCCGAAAAGGATTCCCCAAAATCCTGGGGAAGGTAAACGAAAATATTTATTCTTCATTAAAATCTCACAGGGAAAGGAAAAAAAAGAAAAACCCCAACATGGGAAACTGACAGAGTGTTTCATCTTTGACTCTTTATCACTGTTTTATTTCTTGGGGGTTGAGCATCTTTAAAAACCCTTCAAAAACCCAAAAGCCATAAGGGAAAAGGGCACATGGCCCAATTGGAAACCCGGGGGGAAAGACATAGCTGTAACTACTGATTGTACGATAATAATGCAGGTTAAAAGAAACCTATAGTAAACACATTAGTTACATGCATCAAAAAGCTAAGATTATGGCACATATATTAATGAGAAATTTATATATATATATATATATTTATTATTATTACTGTAATGCAATACAAAGCCATAATATTAATATATCAATAAACAAAACAATGATGCATGTCAATCTATGTACAGGATATCACGTTCCGATAATTAAAACACTCAGGTCTTTCTAGTTCCAGTTTTAGGATCATGTGCCTCCTTTGTCTTAGCACCTTAGTCAATTCCCCCCCTCTATATGGGCGTTTTATAGATTTCAATTGCATTAAAACTTTAAACAGTTATGTCCCCTTTGGTGCAATTCCAAAATGTGTTGGTGCTCCTGACATTGAGGCTGTTTTTTGTGTATGCTGGTGATATGTTCCTTTATCAGTGTTTTTATTTTTCTTACTAGTGCTGCCCACATATTTTTTACGCATTGTGTACATCTATGATATTATATGTAGTGATGTATCACAATTGCTGAATTACCTACTACAAATTTTTGTTGTCTATTGTTATCCTCAATACTCTATGTTTTTTTTAGCAAAATTAAAACTCCACAGCGGGATCCACCGCATTTAAAAAAACCTTTTTGGGATAGCCCATAATTTTCCCGTATAATGTTCTGTTTTGCATGTACTCTAGGAGAACATAAATATTCCCCAATGTCTGGCCCCTTATGATTTTTTGATGATTTAATTTTGGGTATTATTCGTACCCCTTACTTAAGGATGGTAGAAAGGGTTTCATCTTTTCTCAGTATACTGAGATTTCTTTTGAATATAGATTTTATTTGGTGTGTAATTTTCTACTAAATTTAGTAGTGAAAGCAAATTTTTTCAAATCCCCCTTGTTTCTCCTTATTAGTATCTTTTTGTATGGTTTCTAGCAATTGTTCTTGTGTTTTTGTGTCCTCTTTTTAATTGGCTCTATCTATCTCATTTTTTTGTTTCCTCTTCTTTTAATCTTTGTCAATAGTTTTACAGCATCTCAAAATCCCTTTCTTTGGAACAAATAAGCCTGGCCTAATCATTTCCCATAATGGGATGCCTTTAATGTGCTGCAGCTTGACAGCTGTTTCGCTTTCAGGATAGTATTTCCCTGAGTTGGGTTTTCGATAGAGATTGAGAACTGTGATCTTACCTGTTTCCCCATTTACCTATAGGGTCATACATCCAGAAAAGTGGACACTGTGTCTATTCCAAATCCCCTGTGAACTGTGAAATTTTAAATGGATTAGAAATTGATATATTCAAAAAAGCGCGGTCATGCGCGCAAACAATCAGCGACCCCACACCATGGGAGGTCGTCGATATTGAGCGCCCATTCCCACACTATACAGTCCAAAAAGGGGTTGTGTTCATTGTAGATGGAATGATGTTCCCACCAGGCCATGGTGATATTGGCCAGGGACGGTGAGAAGGTGGCTCCCATAGGGGCCCCCTCTAATTGTAAATAATATGTGCCTTCAAACTTGAAATAATTGCTTGTTAAAAGGTATTCCACAGCCATAAGAATAAATTCCTGTAAATTGGTATCATAATTGCTGTGGTTCCTCAAAAAGAAAGTAAGAGCGGTTAGTGCAATTTCATGGGGTATACAGGATATAGCTCATACGTCGCATGTAAACCCAAGTGACATGGCGTTTTCCAAACCAAATCTGTTGTGGTTTTGAGA
>JAODAL010082359.1:0-11602 GCA_025379985.1 Phyllomedusa bahiana
CGGGGCGGGCAATGGTTGGGGGTCGAGAACGGGCAGGAAGGTCGGGGCGGCGGCAGGGTTGAGTCATAAAAACGTAGAAAAGGGGTCTGGTACACGGTAGGCGAAATATGATTCGGGAAAACGTTTTCCTAGGGTCGGGGCAACATAATCCAGCGGGGAAGACTGCAGGCGGACCCTTAATTGGGGAGGGTCAGGAGAAAAAAATTATTGGGACACTGTCCTTTAAATTTACGAAAACGCCCGCGGCGCCGCGTAGGGAACGGGCCCCCGCGCCTGGCCGAGGAGACCGGAGGGACAGGAACGCCCCGGGTAAGTTACCGCAGCGGCAAACCCCCGGCTCGTCCCCGGCCGGGGCAACACCCGCCCCCGGGGCAGGCGCCCGGGAGGGGGACCCGGGTCGCCCGCCCCCCCGGGGCCGAGAAGGGGGGGTCCCGTACAATAGTGTTTTTTTGTCTAGGGGACGCATAGCTCCCCCACAGTAAATGTAAGATATCAGAAAAATATAGCAAAACAACAAATGGGGCCAAGTTGAGAATTCCTATCAGTGAAAAATTCTAAATCTCAGCTTTTTAATTAATGAATTATACTGATTCCTCATTTGGGGAGCATGTACAATGGGTTTTTCACCCTTTTTTGCGAAAAAGCCCCAAAGTAAAACCGGCTACAATGTCAATTTCCCCAATGAATATGAGACACGTTCGGGGGGCGTTCTGGGGGCTTTTGCCCCACACTCGTGTTTTAGAACATTTGATCCCAAAACAGATGCTTATGCTGAACAGGCACCCCTTTTTTCAATGGGGTCTGCCTGGATGAGGAGTTAATGTGGAGCTAGTTTTTGTGTTGGGAAAAAAATGTCCAATATTTTAACTTACACCATACAATAAAAAGATCTAATTTTATAAAATTTTCAAACTATATAAATTTTAATTATTTAAATTTAAAAGAAATTTTTATCATGAAAAATTTAAATATAAAAATATCATATCCCAAAAAAAAAAAATTATCTCCAATAAAATGTATTTTTTAAAAAAATAGAATCTAAAACTAATTTTACTTTTTAAAAAACCCGGAATTTTGTTGTTAAGATTTTTTTTTTTTATTACATTAAATTTGAAAATTTTGCTCTCACCCTTATTCTACATACAGCAAAAGCCACATAAAGGTTGAATGGGACCTATGGTCCACCAAGCAGATCATCCATAGTTTTTATTCACTGACATGTATTCTAATGACTTTTAAATTTTTTTCCCCGCCTATCCCTAATCTTTATACATGTTTGGCGCATTACTTATGCGCCTAAGTTCCTTTATGATCCAAACACACAGGCGAGGCACAATGAACTTCAGACACCAAAATCCACTTTCATAGAATCAGGTGCATATGACACTGAAAAATAGATGGGAAAATGTACTTCGATGTGCCTAGTTTCATACATGTCTCACTTGTTCTCTTGGAAATTTTACAATGTAGCGAGTATGGTGCAAATTACAGATGAGCGAGCACTAAAAAATTCGAGTTTGGGGTGAACCCCGAATTTTGAGAAATTTGGGCCGAACACCGAACCGAATGCCAAACCCCATTAAAGTCAATGGGAGATGATGTTCAGGTTAATTTTTATACTAACACAGGTGAGGAGAAGACATAATTACCTTCTATAAAAGTAAACTGGATACGTGGTACTACTTAGTGAAGACAATTTGGCTCTAAGGGTATGTTCACACGGCTTATTTTGAAGTGCATTTCACTGCGTATTTTGCGGTGTACTGTGCTTAATATGTGGGGAAATTCGCTCCATAATTACGGTAATCCATAGCTCTCATAGAGAACTATGGATTATGGATTATGTCTCCATACGATACGATCGTATTGTACACGTGGGGAGATAAGTGACATGTCAATTACTTGCGACGATTACGCGCCGCGATTAATGAATGACTAAGGGGCCGGCGGGCTAGCAGCCCCCACACACCTCGGGAGTACATGTTGATCAGCGCAAACTCTAAAAACACACGATGTACTGAGGCTCGTACTGTACACGCCACAGTACATTGTGTTGACATACCCTAAGAGTCACAGCAAAAAATTCACAGGCTAAAATAATTAATTCCTTTCAATGGCTAACTGAAAAGATGAGGAAAGCATAGCTATAGCAAGTACAGGGCCCCTTTGACACATAAAAAGATACCGTTATTGAAAATGGCACATGGTAACTGGCAGGAGCCCCATTTAACTTTTTGCACTATGGCCCAAGAACATGTCATATTTGTGGTGGGAGCAAGAACATCCCAACGGGGAACGTGAAGGTTCAGCTGGCAGGGCCATAGTTATAGGGGGTGTAGTGGTAGCCAGTCATCTACTAACCGTTTTAGAGCCCCTGACAGGAGTATTGCCCTATTGGCACCCCTGGCACCCTTTTCACAGTAGCCTAACCCAAAAACCAGCAAAAATGCCCTTATGGACACTCAGAATAAAATTTGCATGAAAAAATGCAGACGGTTGACGGGGAGGCCCAGACAGTCAAGCCGAAGTAGGATGCGAACGCCGGAAGTGTGAGATGACCTCGAATCTTCCTCATGAGACAGTCAAGACCCTATACGATAGCGCTTGCCTCTTAATATAAAATTCAAAAAAGCCTTCCGTAGCACCATCACATCATCATTCTTAAGCAACAATGGTATATTTTGCAAAGGATTTTGTCACATTATGCCATAGACTCGTTGGGAATGGGTGCATGGAGCTCAGTTTCCTTTCCATGAGTGTGGTCAAAATGAGCTTGTCTTGGATACGAGGGCTGACGCTGCAGTTCCACCCACGTGCCCTTCTCCTTGGCTTCCTTTTTCTGCCTCTTGTTTTCGTTGACGCGCTAGAGGAAACTATCTCTGCTCTTGGAGTGGCGAATGTGCTCCACACGGACGTTGATTCTTTTGGTAAGGATTTTACCCTTGATCTGCTTGTTCACAATTATACCCACAGCATGCTGTGTAACATTGTAGCTCCTGCCAGTCTTGCCATGACAGCGTTTATGTGGCATGCCTTTTTGTATGATACCCATACTTTTAATGTAAACGATGGCGCCCTTCTTGAAGATGCACATGTATGTTAGCAAAGGATTAACTCCATGTTTACGGAAGGGTCTGGAGAACATATAACGGGTTCTCTGCCTTTTAATTCTTGTGTTCGTCATTTTTGCACCTTAAAGATGGCAAGTCCAGCGGAAAGAGAGGGACCACCTTTCTTTTCCTCCTCTGAGGGCAATAGCGATTGAGCGTCAGAGCAGACAAAATCATCCTCTTGATCCTCTTTTTTGAAATGCCTTCTGACCCCAACTGCATTGTGTCATCAAAGATCTCTTCAGATTATGGATTATCTAGTGCGGTCTGTTTATTGGGTGACATTTGGCCTGTGTTTGTTTCAGATTGGACTGATGATGATGATGACGATATTTGTGGCTATGACTTAGATGAAGAGGAGTCAAAACCGCTGAATGCAGGGTGTGTTAACCACTGAAGAACAGATTGGTGCTGCTGTTCAGACAAGAGACGCACAATTAACCGATCAAGCGATGACAGGCCTGATGGTCCTGCGACTGACGATGTGTTTGCTTGTGTGTTGTCTGGAGCACTGAAAGGAGCACCTTGTCTCGGACCTCTAGCTCCACGTCCTACGCCCCTCCTTGCTCGTTTATCACCTCTAGTTTGCTCCATGTTCAAAAATATATATATTAAAAAGGTCAAGATTTGTTCACAGTCTCTTATTAAAGAACTGTACTCCAAAGACAGCAAATCAAGTGCTCTTAAATGCCTATACTTTGCGACGGGCAAATAGGATTATAAACAGAATTTTTTCTATGCAATATCAGTGAAATGGGGTCGTATGGAAGAACCCTCACAGCAAATCAAGTGCTCGTAAATGCCTATACTTTGTGACGGGTAATTAGGATTACAAGCAGATTTTTTTCTATGCAATATCGGTGGAATGGGGTCGTATGCAAAAACCCTCACAACAAATCAAGTGCTCTTAAATGCCTGTACTTTGCAATGGGCAAATAAGATTATAAAAATAATATTTCTACGGAATATCTATACAAATCTACCTAACTCCCTAATTCCCTAACTAATGATGTGTCTGATTCCATAAGCTAGCTGTTCCCCTCCAACTCCCGAGTAATCTAGCCATCCTGTGTAAAATCGCTATTAAATGGTTTTTCTGGTTGCCTGCCACAACTGGAGGAAGCAGCTGAAAAAGGCGCCAGACATTGGTCCCGAGCCCAAACATTTTACCAAACTTGCATTGAACTATTCAGCTTGGCAAAATATGCAAAATTCGGGCCGAATTTAACTTTTACCGAACAGTTCGGCTCAACACTAGTGCAGATTATCAAATCCACAGCATGCCCCTAAACATGCATATTTTTTTTTAACCATTTGTGAAAGGAGTTTTAAAAATCTCATCTAAATCTGCTTTGTTGTAGTGAATTTTTCTCATAATAACCTAAGGGTAAATTCTTACGGGTTGGATCTGCTGAAAGATTTCTGCAGCCAATCTACAGCATAAAGCTGCAGATTTTATGCTATAAACCTCATATAAAAATCTGCATCAATTTATTGCACATTTTAATGCAGATTTTTTTCCCATTGAGTTAATAAAAAAGGCAAAATCCACACTAAAATGTGCATATATAGTTTTATCTGTGGAGTATAGTGTGGATTTTGCCTCTTCCTTTGAATTCAGTAGAGAAAAATCCTTGGTAATATCAGATTTAAAAGCTGTACCAATTGGTGCACATGTTTTTTTACAGATTTCATTCGGCATATCTGCTGCCCACCCACTTGAATGTGCCCTACTTCTGCCACATAGTTTATCTAGAAACTTCTTTGTCTATTTATTGCTTTCTCTATTTACCTGCCTCCTCATATTGAGGATTCAGCTTTATATCACTTTTCTCATTTTACATTCACTATTCTTATGTCCTTTTCTGTATAAATATGTGACTTCAGATTTTGTGTAGAAACCAAGCCTAATGAAAAATACCTGTCTCAACAACGTTCTATTTGCTATCACTTTGGTTTGATTTTGGTTCGCTGTGACAGTTTTAGGAATGTATGACAGATCACAAACCTGTACAGTCTATTTATACTCAGACTTAGATATGTGGTGTGTGAAAATGGCATTTTCTATTTTCTCTACAGACAGGTCATCTATTTATCTTAAAAGACAACCACAAGTGCATAAACATTAGATATACAGGGTAACACGTATAAAACAACTGCTATCATTCTGCTATTGTCTCTATAACATAACCTTTATAAAGGCTACTGAAGGTGCAGAGCAAAAAATTAGTTTTACAATTTCTTAGTCCCAAAAAGTGATGGCAATTTTTTACAAA
The DNA here is from genome assembly GCA_025379985.1 of Phyllomedusa bahiana. Lineage (NCBI taxonomy): Eukaryota > Metazoa > Chordata > Amphibia > Anura > Hylidae > Phyllomedusa > Phyllomedusa bahiana. Next base: position 5,387 of record JAODAL010082359.1, read on the forward strand.
AATGACTTCACACTCAAGACCTCTCTTCACTAACATATACTCACTAAATGAGTTTATTGTAAGGTATATAACTTGTAACTAAATAATGCACTTTAAATGGAAAGTGCTAAAAATTATTAAAAGTTAAGACCTGAAGATGCCTGTCTAACATTGCTTAATAGAAGGCCAGGCTTTGTTATTGGCTGTTACGTCTATGACATAGTTATTCTGGTGGCTTAGAGCAAAATAAACAAACACTGCAGAATTCCTTCTTACCAGACTTGTGTTGTGACCAGAAAAGAAAGAGGGATACTTATTCTAAGAGGGAGCACTAAAAGGGCAACAATACTTTGAAGAGGCACTACCATGGAGGGGAAGTAATTACTTTGTTAGGGGGCAAATACAGCAGTATTAAGGTCTGGGGAACTAGATTACCTCATTAAAACATAGAAATCCAAAGTCCTGCTAGGCCAAGTTGAGACTTCCTTCTGACCTGTCTTTCTTGCCCTCTCTATTGCCAGGAATGAAGTAGTTAAGCTGACCCCTGAGCCCAGGGGCAGCATAGCCTTTGTCAGGATAGCATGATGGATTAGCACACTGACAGGTATAGACGGTGTTATCTTGATCAACCCACAATGGAGAGTACTGGAGAGACCAAGAACACTAAATTTGCCTGTCTTATATAACTTTCTACTCCCACCTCCCTTCAGGTTGCTATGGGAACTGCCACTACTAGTGCCTCTAGTGGCTGTGACTGATTTCCATTCTGCAAAGCAACATCACTATTCACTTTTCACAGACGTGAACTAACTGCTAACAGAGTACAGGCGTGCAATGAAGAGAAAACAGTAAAAACGGATCCGACGATCGTATTAAGAAGACTAAAATATTTATTTTCAAATAAAAAGTGTAAAAGACTATATTCATTCACAATATTTAAAAGCATAAAAAAGTTAAAGCACAAACATGACGCGTTTCATGCTGCAATACCGGCAATTACAAAATACATTAGCATAAAATACAACCAATGGAGAGTGAGGGCAGGTGATACAAATTACTAAGGCTATAATAAAGAATGGAATTGATTGGTTGTTAAACCCGCGGCAATTACAAAAGACATTAGCATAAAATACAACCAATGGAGAGTGAGGGCAGGTGATACAAAATACTAAGGCTATAATAAAGAATGGAATTGATTGGTTGTTAAACCCGCGGGAGATTTACATCCGCCAATCAGGAGAAGAACATCCAATCAGGAGAAGAACATCCAAAAGGTGAGCGAATCCTGCCACTTTCTCAGTTTCTTTGTTATAACGTACTTTCACCATTGTGCGCCCCCCTTTTTTTCTTATTCCCCTGCAGAGTACAGGGGTGAGACAGAGGTCAACAGACATTTCTATATAACATGAATAGAGCAATCTTTAACAGATATAGTGCAATGATTAATAAACATTATTGAACATTATTAAATTTCTGTAGTGTATTTTACCACCAACAGTTTATATATACATATATACAGGCAGTCCCCGGGTTACAAACGGGATAGGGACTGTAGGTCTGTTCTTAAGTTGAATTTGTATGTAAGTCAGAACAGGTATATTTATTAAATTTAACTCCAGCAAAATTTATATATGCATATATGCAACAGTATGCACATATATTTATAGTAACAAAATTGTATATTATACATTAAATCATTTATATTGCATTTACATTACATTATTGTATGGTCTTGTACTTTTAATGGTATAGATGCATTGATCGATAATGTACTGTATTTGTTCATATTCACTTGCCTTCTTAGACGCTACTTCATTTTAGGCCAGAATGTTATAGTCAAATTCTATCTGAAGAGACATGCAACATTATTAAAAGCACATTATATATTTTTCTCATAAAATGATTGTGCATTGTGTAGTTAGATGTCATACACAAATGTGTTTAATTCAGTTATGTATCACACATTGCATTTTGTAGTGTGCTGTATTATTGATGATAGAATGTATCGATTGTAAATGTTTTGACATATATTCACCTATCTCTTACTCCACCTAATGTTTTGACGTATCAGCTCAATTCGATCCAATTGGTGTGACTTGTTTTTAAATACATTGATTTTACTCATGTCACTCAGCTATGATTAAGGAGATTGCTTACTCCGAACCGCGTCAGCTGTTTTAGCTTTATAATGCACAAGGCATAAAATAAAATAAACTTGGATTTTAACCTCCAGAAGTGCCGGTTCTCATCGTTCAGATGATCGTCTGTTACGGATAAGTGGAAATTTATTATATTATGGTCACTATTTCCGAGGTGCCTCCCAACCTGAACCTTTGTTACTCTGTCAGGTCTGTTAGTCAATATTAAGTCCAAAAGGTCCTGCAACAGTTGGGAAAGGTATCTATCTTTAGTTATTGATAGAAGGACTTGGGAATCCTGGTGGACAGTAAACTTAATTGTAGCAGCCAGTGTCAGACAGCAGCTGCCAAGGCAAATAGGATCATGGGGTGCATTAAAAGGGGCATAGAGGCACATGTTGAGAACATTATTCTCCCATTATACAAGTCACTGGTTAGACCACACATGGAATATTGTGTACAGTTTTGGGCACCAATGCACAGGAAAGACATTGTAGAGCTTGAACAGGTACAAGGGCAGGCAACAAAAATAATATAAGGACTGGGTGGACTACAGTACCCAGAAAGATTAGCAAGATTAGGGTTATTTAGTTTAGAGAAAAGACGGCTTCGGGGGGGACATAATAAATATGTTTAAATACATCAAAGGTCAATATAGAGATCTCTCCCAAGATTTATTTATACCCAGGGCTGTATCTAGAACAAGGGGGCATCCTCTACGTCTTGAGGAACGAAAATTTCTACATAAACATAGAAAGGGATTCTTTACTGTAAGAGCAGTGAGACTGTGGAACTCTCTGCCAGAGGGACTTGTCATGGTGAATTCAATAACAGAGTTCAAAAATGGTTTAGATGCATTTCTGGAGCGTAATAATATAACAAGTTATAGTGTCTAGGATTCAGGAGAGGGGTCATTGATCCAGGGATTTTTCTGATTGCCAGATTGGAGTCGGGAAGGAATTTTTCCCTAAAATGAGGACAATTGGCTTCTACCTCATTGGGGGTTTTTGCCTTCCTCTGGATCAACACCTTAGCACAACAGGCTGAACTGGATGGACGTCTTGTCTTTTTTCGGCCTTACAAACTATGAAACTATGAAACCTGTTTCAGTTTCCCAATTTTTGTTTGAGCAATTGAAGTCGCCCATAATAACAAGCTCATTATGATTAGCCACCTCATCTATTTGTCTAAGTACATCTTCTATGGATTCTGTTATATTTGGTGGCCTATAGCAGATCCCTAATAGAATTTTATTATTGCTATTACCCCCATGTATATCAACCGTTTTTGATTCCACATGTTCATTTCCTGTATCTATATCTTCCAGTAGTTTTAGCTTTAGACAGGATTTTACATAGAGACATACACATCCCCGCTTCCAATTTTTTCAGTCTTTTCTAAATAAACTGTAACCCTGTAAGTTAACACCATAGTCACAGATCTCATCCAGCCATGTCTCAGTTATCCTCACTATGTTATATTTTTCTTCATAGATAAATAATTCTAGTTCATTAATTTTATTGGTGAGACTCCTGGCATTGGTATGCAATTTAAAGGTTGTTTATTTTTATTCTTTTAACCCTGTCCTTATTAACTTAACATCCCCTTCCTCCACTTTACTCCCTAATCTATTACTAATTCCCAGCTCTCTACCTTCACTATCTTGCATGCTAAATGTGTGTGCCACTAACTAAAGTTTTCATTTTACACTGTTTACCTTTCTTCGGCTTTATACTTTTTACATTCTAGTACACGCTGACTAGAGATTTCATTCTTCACCTCACCTCAAATTTGCTTATATCCATATGGGTCATTTTAACACCATTATTATTATTAATAATAATAATAATAATAATAATAATAATAATAATATACATCAGGTATATTAACCATACTATCATTGACATTTTACAATACAGCTATTGTATACCAAAGTCCAGCAGCGCAACAGCTGTGGTAACACTTCTTTTTACTGCTGTCCTGCATAAATTTATTTTTAAGTAGGTTTCTGAACTCATATCTGAAAAATCTGAGTGCTGTGGAATTTCCTTAAAATGGATTGAGTGACTATATCCCTTTAAGGGAGCATATCTTAAATATCATAAGTTAAAACATAATTCCAGCTTTTTATCATTAATGTTTGGAATTTTTTTTATTAAAGTTTATTTCACATAAGGTCAATTATAATACAACATTTAGTGATGTACAATATGTTACAGGTAAGCATAAAATAAGATACAGTAACCACAAACTAATCAGTTAAAATACTATAAAAAAAGAACACATCGACACTTTTAAACAAATATTATAGTCCTAATATATTCAGTCCAACAGCTAAGATTGTGTTTCTGTTTAAGGCTGTTAACTGTGCTTGCATTTAAAAATAAAAATGTTAACATGAACAAATGGTAAAATAAAGAAGCGCATAAAAGTCACAATAGGTCACACATCAATATTCATGCACAGTACAACTATCAAAATCCTATAACTGGATTCACACACACAATTTATTGTTGCAATTTTAATACAGTTTTTTTTTAGCTAAAATCAGGAGTGGATCCAAATTAAAGGGGTTGTCTCACTAGAAGGATTACTTTTTATGTTAAAGCTCTTGCAAAAAGAAGTCATTTTGCAACATATGTCCATTAGCAGTATCCTACCTATTCCTAGATATCCCCTCTTGTATGAGCTGCATCAGCTCCTCAGATCGCTATAGCTACAGACCTGTTCAATCTCTCATGATAAGCTGCCAGAACTGGTTGCTAAAGCTACAGACCTGGCTTCTACTGCAGCCTAGTAGAAGCCAGTAGACAGGCCCCTGAATTCAAAATGAAACCAAGAAAACAGGATGAATCAATGTAATGAGGCAGCCCCTTTAAATAAAAGTATATACATACAGTCCTCGACTTACACTGTTCCAACTTACACCTGTCCCCTAGTTACAAACAGAGGCTTATGGGACATGCTGGTACTTGTAGTTCCATGTTCCACTGCAGATAGTAGCTGTGGAATGACAAGTGGCATCAAGCCGCAGCAACACATGAGGTGAAAATGATGTTAAATCTTCTTAACTGGGGCACAGACTGCAAAACAAATGGAAAAACCCTTCCCTGCACTATCCAAAACTAAAATAAAACCCTTTTGTGCTGAAGTTACATTTAATAAATATACCTGTTCTGACTTACATACAAATTCAACTTAAGAACAAACCTACAGTCCCTATCCCGTTCGTAACCCGGGGGCTGCCTGTAGTAGAGATTGATGCTTTTACATTGTTTATGCACTCTTGCGTTTAGCTCAAACAAACACCCAATAAAACTGTATCAAAACTGAATGTGTGAATCCAATCGTCACCATTGATGATCTGAATGTGTTGGGGTGCTTCAATAGGGTGGTATTTCTAAATAACAAATAGCTCATTGGATTTTATATACTGCAATGACTTACACAGGCAATACAGGCTCTAGAATCTTAGGAATTGAATCCCTCCATCAATTTCTACAGACATTCAAAGACAAACTTGTTATTTACCCAGAGATAGGAATGAAGGTTAACATGAATGTTACAATTTGATAGGGAGGTCAGGGTAAACTTCATGTCATTCCACCAGTACAGTAATTCAGACATACATTTTTCTTAGACGAGCTTCTAGACTAGTTCATGTGGAAATGCTCTACAATCAAACAATCACTTTGATTGTGCAAGTAAATAACATTGAATAGTGGCTGATGATGTACAGATCAAATGTCAATTTAGACTCTTAATAAAGTAGGTCCTAAAAATATACCAGAATCTTCCATTTCAAATGTTCCATGTTTATTGGAGACACTGTAGTGAAAATAATGTAGCATTAATGATTCGGGTAACATTTTAGTGTAATATATAGAGATGGGCGAATCGATTCTAACGAAATGGAATTCGTTTAGAATTTCAGGAAAACTTCGGTTTGGAACGAAGTCGAACTTTGGGGTACTTCAGGTGAATGAAGTGTGCTTTTGATTGATAAAATGGCTGCGAGCACATGGCGCTACATGGGCAAAGCACTCTGGGAGGAAGAAGGGCAAAGCCTGCAATGACATGTTTCAAAGGTGAAGCCAAT
>JAODAL010082360.1:0-11602 GCA_025379985.1 Phyllomedusa bahiana
AACATGGCAAAGAGGGGCAACTACCTGGAAAACAAGGGGGGCATCTACCGGCAAAAAAGGGGGGCACTCCCTGGCAAAAAAGGGGGAAAACTACTGGCAACAGGGCACTACCTGGCTAACAATGGGGGCATCTACCTGGAAACAGAGGGGGCACTACCTGGAAAGCAATGGGGGCATCTACCTGCCTGTAAGGGGCACTACCTGGTTATGGGGGGCTACTACCTGGCTATAAGGGCATCTACCTGGCTTTCTTCCAAAGCCGTTATGCAGTTAGGTGGAGTGGGTGTGGCTTTTTGAAGGGGCGTGGCACACCGACAAGATGGGCGTGTCCATGCAAATTTTTGCCGCGCTACGCGCGCCGCCCACTACAATCTCCTGCTTTTTCAATTTCAAAAGTTGGCAACTATGATAGATATATACACACACGAGGCAGCGGCTGTTCTGGGACATGTAGTTTTCACAGAGCGCGTCCAGCTACTGCAGCTCTGTCCGCTAGTCCAGTGAGGAGAAAAATCGAGCAATGCAATAATATACAATCCAACAGTTCACACACAGGATTGTGACAGATAGTTACTGCTTATATTTAATATTACTGCACTACATTCCTATACGACCTAAATATAATAGTGCAGAACCTCTCCTGATTTACTGTATTAATATTGGCTAGCTCATAATTGTATTGCTACACACAAGACAAGTGGTGTCTATTGCTGTCTAAGGTCTCACAAGTGGCTGTGGTGACATCTGCTGACTAACAACTGAATTGTTGTATACCAGAGAAGTAGTGCTTTTTCCATTGTTCTCCCCACCTATGTTTGCCTAGGAGACATGGCTCTGATGTCTTCAGACGAGTATTAAAATGGAGATCCTGAGGCCCCTCTTGATTCTTGATAAGTGATATTCGATGCTTGATTTTTGGTTCTTAACCTTCTGGTCCACTGGAAAGGTGGATATATGTGAGTTTTACCCTTGCTCCGCGATGGGATGATGATGATGATGACGACAGTGATGTTAATGTTACTGTTCTTGTAGTTATTTGAATACTATTCGCTACATTGATTTTTATGGGACATGGCTTAGGGGTTGACTGATTTGTTGTAGCCACAGAGAAAAACTGCTGGGGTTTCCACGTAGTGGCTTATTGTACTCTTTTGCTGTGTTCTTTATAATACAATATGTTGTTCTTTTATTATTATGTTTTTCTTAAAATAAAAAAAAACAATAAAGTGTGTTTAAAAAAAAAAAAAAAAGAATCTTATGGTCGCCCAAAATCAGAGTGCATAACTTTTCCCAATTGTTTGTGGTGATTCCTACTGGCCAATAATTGCAATACAACATATATTACTATCTACAACTTGTTATTGCTGCCTCTACTGAAAGGCGATGGCACCTCACGATTGACTGTGATGACATCTGCCAAATAGTAGCTACTGCGGAATCCACACAACAGGCTGTGATATTGTATTTTTGTTTCTACTGAATCTGGTGTTGCGTTCAGTGGTGCTGGAAGCCTAACTCATTCTTCTTATGAGACGGAACAGGAATTCAGTTGTGCAATCTTCTAGTCATAAAAAACCAAAGTTGACGAACTGAGTCGGACAGATCTGTCATTGCAGTCAGAACCCTCATCTACTGGTGCATTTGACACAGAAAATAATTTAGACTATTGCGACTTGTTAAGCTACGTTAACAATTAAGATAGAACATCTACAGATGTTAACAGACTTCACTATGACATGGATAAGATACAGGAATGAGACTTCCAGGGGCGGGGCATCAAGTATGGCTGCATTTTAACACGGCTCCTGATCGGGATGCGCTAAACAGAGGAATTTACTGCCAAAATTGTCATCAGAAAGCGGCTAAAAGCACTCAGGAGCTTTCCTGAAACATAGGCGCACCTGCCCAGAGAGCCAAACAGGAACACCCGGAGGCATACGGCGGTGAGCGGCACCCGGAGTGGAAACAGAGGGGTGCACTATCTCTACCATTTCTTACCGTAGCTCACATGAGAGCATCTCACCTCTCCCCATCACACGCAACAATACCTCGACTTCCCACAGCCTGCCTCGCTCTGCATCATTCAGCGACGCGCTCACCAGGCGGACCCAGCAGGGGACGGGATCAGGCCGCCGAAGAGAGCCGCGGACGGCGAGAACAGTCGCCGGTGAGCTAAGGAGCTGAAATCTGCCTGGCACACCTTCTACACACACCGCTAAGCTTACCGTGGTCAAGACGGGCGGAACCGGTCGGCAGCAGATCGCAGAAGCCGTGTAGGAGACAAAGTCAGTGAGGGGGAAAGCTGGCGCCCCCCCCTCCGCCATTAGTCACTTCACTATCCCTGCATCAGTGGCGGGAAAAGCCCGCGCAGGTTACGACGCCATCTTAGGTCATCAGTTTGCTTGAACTCCATAAGGGGATAAAGACGCTGCACTGCCCCTATAGCAGGACTACCACCTCCATCCTGCCTCTATCGCAAGGCACCACACAGGGGTATATATGTTCATCTCCTACCACCATAACTACCCCTAGGGGGTCCACTTCGGAGATCGCTGCCTCCCTACACCGCGTGAAGCAAAGAGCGGGCTTCCCCGCCCCCCCCTGATTACACCCACCTTGCTTTTCGGCGAAGTCAAAGGGAATTTCTACAACCCACCCTATCCCAAAAACCAAACACCCCTCCACCCCCCATCACTCGGACACAATTAACCAATCACCACTTTTTACACCCAAAACCATTTCAAAACCAAAATTTTTTTAAATAATTTCAAAAACAACCCCCCCCCCACCCCCCCCATTACCACTTCCCCACCCCCCTGCTTATTAATGGGGTTTTTTTAAAATTTGATTGTGAAAAAAAAAAGAAAATTTATACTGTTTTCAAAAAAGATTTTTTTTCCCGCTTGAAGGGATCCCCAGTCCCCCCCCCTAACCCGACCGGGGTTCCCCCTTTGGGCCGACCCCGCCCCGGGGCCAAAAAAGGGGCCCCGGGGAAGGGGCGCCGGCCCCCCGGGAAAGCTGAGGGGGGCGCCGTCCGGAAGAAGCTGGGTGCTGCGGACTTGCGAAGGACGCGAAGGGCTACACTTGCTTAATAATGCAGGGGTGAGGCTTTGGGCGCCGCTCCGTTTGAATTACTTTGGAGAGGGGGAGCAGTGGGGGGGCCGTTACCCTTTTCATTGGGGACCCCAAAGAGCTGCTGCGCGAGCACGGGGTTACTCCCGCCGGTTCTTGTGGGCGTGCGTGCAGATGCTGAAAGCGGCTCCCAAACCCGCGCCCACAATATGTACCAAGCATCAGGGAAAAAGCCCCGCCGACTCATGCAGAGAGAACCTACACGTAGTCGGGGTGTTTCCTGACTGCCCAAAGGGAATCGTTAAAAACACACATCCTGCATCAGCAAGTCTTTGTGGTCAAGTAAAAGGGTTTTTTAACCTGTTACTGTCCCACACACCATTACATATGTAACCCCTCTTTGCCAATCACAGCCCCCCCCTCGCCCCCCCCCGGACAAGGTTACATCTATGTAACGGCTCGAGCAAGTACCTTTATATGTATGTGACATGTAGAGGTACCACGCAGGCTCACCACATATGTAACCCACCATGTACCACTCACACCCCCTGTATAAGGTTACAACTTTGTAACGGCTTCGAGCGGTACTTTTTATATGTATGTGACAGTAGAGGTAACACACCGGAATGCACACATATAACCACAACACTATGTGCCTCTTATACGTAGTGATGCAGAAACAAAAAGTGCCTTTTTTTTTTAGGGGGGTGCCTTTTTGAACCTATGAACATCCCTGCCTAAAGCCATCGGAAAATTACATATTTCCGATGGCTTTAGCCGCTGAGAAGTCACGCTAACCATCCAGCAGCGCTATTCAAGCTGAACGCACGTCGTTATGGAATGTGCGTTCCAAAACTGAATGCATGAAGCGCATGCGCAGACATAATTGCATCATCCGTCCGGCGCCTAAGAGGCGGGGGGAACGCACCACAGTCCATAGCACCGCATTACGTGTGTCCGGTGCTTGCTGACATTCTGCTGATGTAAAAAAGGTTAATAATGTAAAAAAACAGTACACCACAATACATGTGAATTGACAGGTGCTATGTGTGTATCATTACACAGTACACAAAACCGCTTACACTTACACAAAGCCCATACATACTAGAGAATGTAATTCACACTGTTCCTCCAATGTATTATTTATCTTCCCCCTATTTTCCCAATTCGGAATGAGGAAACTTGCTGAAATCAGCGGTTTCCGCATGAATCCCACCAATTGATTTCATTGCAGTGCGCAGATTTTGTGGACGAGAGCTCTCCGAGAACTCGGGTTACCAAAACAAGCTGCCAGCACCCTATTATTTCTATTGATTTCAATTAGAGACGGAGAAATGACATTTTCCAACACATTTCTTCCTCTCCAATTTAAGTCATGGAGGCTGCGGCGGATTCTGCTCAAATATAGAGCATGTTGCTTAATTGTTCCACACTAGGCTTTTTCCTAGCGTGGGAAAAATTTAAGCAACATGCTCTAAATTTGAGCGGAATCCGCCGCAGCCTCCCATTGACTTAAATGGGGTTAGAAATGCGCCAGAACTGCTTTTTTCCCCCAAAGGGATCTCTTTTTGGGGAAATTTCACGGTCTCCCATTGAAGTAAAGAAGGGGATTCACCGAGAAACCCCTACTTCTATGTAAAAGACCCCAAAAAGAGCCGCGGCAGAAACTACATTTTACCTATGACTAGTTGCACGTCTTAAGAAAACTTCCATATTAGCATGTGAATACCCCCCCCGGTCATAGTAACAGGTTGTAATAAAAAACAGCACGGGGAATAGAAAAAATAGAAACTTTAACAACTCTTTAGCATGAATTTTTTTATTTTTTCTTTAGAAACTCCATGACAATGGATCGGAGAAAAGAAATTAGAAAAATATACATGGGGTTTTTCAGTAGGGTTTAACTCAAAAAAAACAATTAAAACCCCAATTTTATTTTGTTGTGAAGTTCTCCCAAAATCAAATTCCCCAAACAAACAAAAACCCCCTTTTAAATACCACCCAAAAATTTCTCAAAAATCATTTTTTTAGAACAAAGCGGAAGGACCAGGTCGAATTTGAACGGGGGCCGACCCAAACCCCAATGAGCACTGTTGAAGCACATATTTGGGGGCATCAAAATCCCCAAAGCTAAAACCTACACCATGTAAAATTTTTCTTTTTCCACTCAAAAGCTAGTTAAAGTGAAAATTGGAAATAAATTTTGTTCAAAATTGAAGCATTTCCTTATTATGACAGGTCCGCAGAAGAATGAGGACATGTCTGCCGAATTTCTTGATCAGGTGATCCGGGAAAATTTAAAATCTGCACCACTACCAATTTTATATCCAGCTTGATGAATCTACAGACGTGGCAAACGGCCAGTTTTGGTTTATTGAGTATATTAATGTGGTGACTTTAAAGTGGTTTCTTTTTTGCAAACCGCTTGAAACAACAAAAATGCAATTTTTTTTTTTTAAACGCGATGGTTCTTTTCTAAAACGCTAACTCTCCTGGAAAATTTTTGCGGTGTTTGCACAATGGCCTCCTCATCTGGTTCGCTCGGTTTTCAACTTTTGGGAAAAAATTGAATCGCCAAAAGCAATGGGAACCCTGAATACTTCCCCAAAATGTTAGCGCAGCCCCCAAGCAAAAATAAAAAAAGGTCATAACATGTCAAATTTTGTTAATCGAGGTTTTAAACCCCGTTTTAAGGCAGATCCCAAAACCATGCCTTTTTTACCAATTCCATTTTTGTCAAAAAAATTTTAAAAAATTTTCGGTTTCGGGGCTGAAAAAATTTTTTTCAGAAACCCCAATTCGAACCCTTTTAGCATAAAACTGAGCTGCAAAAAATAGTTTACTTGGTGGCCCTCTTTGTCTCTTTTAATACTTAAATTTATCACTGCGGACCAAATGAACACGCGTCAATTTGTCCAAAAAAAATTAATCATTCCAAAGAAACTTTAGCTTTGGAAAAATTAAAATTGGGTGAAAAAAAAAATTTAAAAGTTTTTCCCACATTTTCCCTTTTTGAGGAACGACTTGACCCGACAAAAAAATTATGATGATAACTTTGTGAAAAAAACATTTTTCCAGTTGCAGACGTTTATCATACCCTTTTCCCAATTAAAATCCCCCTTTGCACTTGCCGAAGTCCATTCCAGAAAGTTTTAAGATGTTCCGGAGACCGCAAAAAGAGTTCATTGACCTAACAAGTAGCAGACAGATTTCTCTCGATACCACTGACAAAATTCTGGATTAAGTGTTTACAGTTCTATCCTATTCTATCTGAGACTGTGCTGCGCCTTCTTCTTCCTTTTCCAACAACATATCTTTGCGAAACAGGGTTTTCCAGCTTAATGGTAATCAAGTCTAAATACCGAAGTAGACTTGTTGTGGAAAATGATCTTCGCTGTGCCCTTGCAAAGACTGCCCCAAGAATTTCTGAATTAGTAAGCAAGAAGCAACCACAACCATCTCACTGAATTTGGCAGCATACTGTTGCAAAATATTGCACTGTTGTTTACTGTTATATTACTGTTGTTATATATAAACCCATGCATGCTATGCCATGGTGAAATGTTATTTATTGGAATTAGTAATAAATATTTCTCAACGTATAATTAAATATTGTTTTTGTGATTAATCAATATGTTTAAATTATGTTTGATTTGTAGCAATGAGATTACATAATGCATATCAGGGTTTTACATTCTGAATCAAAACTGTAGCAAAATTACAGTTTTGAAGTAGCCATCAAAATTATTTTTTGGTTTGGGGTCACCGCAACATGAGGAACTGTATTGCGGGGTCACGGCATTAGAAAGGTTGAGAACCACTGCTCTAGAGGGTCAAATAACCCATCCCGCACCACTCGGCAGACGGTAAATTTCAAATCCATCTAAATTCCAAAAATCAGACCCCTACTCCTCACCGCTAAAAAAGTGACCCTTGCACAATATATTGCAACAATCCTCTCATATTAACTGCCTAGCATGGTAATTTTGACCAGAAACAGAAAATTATTGCTTGAACTTCCTAGGTCAAGACCAACGTGTACATAATCTGCATCATATTTTCCGCTAACGTAAAGAAACACTAATACCCACCAAGTTTTACCTCAGGGTCTAAGCCACTAAAGTCTTTGTACAACAAAAGCCATAGTGTTCTCAGAAACCAAGAATAAACCCATTTCTGCAATCTTTAAACATCTGGCGCCATCTACTGGATTTATAAAAAACTGCAGCTCTTTATTGATCACACTACAACACGCCCAAGACTAATCATAACAAGGAAGACAGTGACACTTCTTTTAAGCTTATCTCAACTCTGACCCCACTGGTTAATTAACAGACTCGCGCTTGCACAAAATGTAAGAAAGCACGCGCTTACACAGGCTTCCCAACTGTCAATCTAGAAGCGCAACTCTCAATATGGATGCCTACACAGGGGTGACCAACTCCCTCACAGCTCCAACTTTTTCATAGGCTGTATTGCTGGACTGTCAATTTTCTATAGCTCGCTCTATCTCAGTTGTCGGATACTGACCACGCGTGGTCATATTTACAACTCTATTACTTTTCCTTTGTACGTATCTATACATATCTTGCAGCAACCAGTATAGAGTGTCACACTCTCGCGGAAACCACTACAAACCGATACAGAACTCCAAGTCAGCACTTCAGCAACCGCCTACCACCACAAGCCCTCCCACCAACATGAGCTGCCCACCACACTCCTCTCCTCAGGTCTCAGAGGGCGAACAGTCATCATCCCAAAACTCTTCGCCAGAAACACATATCTCACCTGCCACAACCAAGAATCAAGCATTATCTGTAGTGCAAGAGGTATCCAAACTAATTCTCCCAGCGTTAGACAAACGTTTCGACATCATACAAGCTTCAATAAATGCGGCTCTGGCACAAGTGACTAACAACTCACAGAAAATAATAGAATTGGAGACCAGAACGAGCTCACTAGAGGATGAGACAACCCGCATGGGGGAAATTACAACCACCAACCAAACCCTAATCAACAGCCTAAAGGAAAATCTCGATGATCTAGAGAACAGGGAGCGGCGGAATAATTTAAGGTTCATGGGCATTCCAGAATCTGTTGCGGCAGATTCACTGGCCTCTTTCTTGATCAATGAAGTTGCCACAGGACTGGAGCTAGACATACCCTGGGACCAACTGATGGTAGAACGTGTTCATCGTATGGGTATCCCAAATGCCCAAAGAGCCAAACCAAGCCCAGTGATTGCCAGATTCCTGCCCTGGTCAATAAAAGACAAATTCTTAAGAGCCTACCGTCAGACAAGAGAGCTAAAAGTTCGAGACAAGAGAGTCTTAATCTTCCAAGACTTTTCAGTTCAAGTAACCCAACGGAGAAAGGCCTTTCAGGAAGTGTGCAGCTACTTCCATAACCACAATATCCGCTTCCAACTTCAATACCCAGCAAGACTCAGAGTGACTGTAAATGGCCAAACCTCTACATACGAAGACCCGGAGGAAGCACGGGACCGTCTTCTGCCCGAAGATGCACACTGAGGGTATCACAAGTGAGATTTCTTAATTCATTACATTTCAAGGATTGGGGTGGGAAGCCGCCTACACCCTGTATGCAAGACACAGAAAACTGGTGGAGTAAAGTGAGACATGTTCGACGTCTCAGAGGTTACTCAGGTTTCATAAAGTTAATGTTCTTAATGATGTTTAAAAATTGTTTGACAAAATGGTTTACACTGTTAATTTCTATGATGTGTAACTGCGGTCACATTTATGCTCTTCTATGTATTTTAGCTAGTATCTGGTCAGGTGTGTGTTATGCTCCCTGTGCCGTGGGTCCCCCCTCACTACCACACAAGGAGAACGGAGGAGCTCGCTGGGACGCCTACTGGACTCTACACTACGAAGGTAGTTCTTTTATCGCACCCAGACACATTGACTCAGGATAATTAAAGACCCAGACATAACGGTGGAAGTACAAGCCACCAAATCTATCAGGCTCATCTCTTGGAACACAGGAGGACTCAACACCCCAGAAAAGAGAAGGAAGGTATTGGTCCATATTAAACGGCTTAAAGCTGATGTCACCTTTTTACAAGAAACACATTGGAAAACATCGCACTATGTCCCCATCCGGCCCCCCTGGCTAGATCCCCCACTTTTAGCTAACTATACATCCAAGACACGAGATGGGGGCAGTATATTTTAGAAAAGGTCTCCTCCAACAAATAGAAGAACAGTACGCAGACCCAGAGGGAAGGTTCCTGTACTTAAGAGCTTTGGTTGCAAAGTATACACGTTTGTTAATATCTTCGCCCCAAATGGCCCCAACGCTTGGTTCTTTTCACAATTTCTAATCTTTAAACTATCAAAGCCACACCCCAATCTTATACTCATGGGAGACTTTAATATAGCACCCAACCCCCTACAGGACAGGACAGCCGGCGACGGGACAGCGACTACACTCCATCCCTCGATTCGGGACTCATTCTCCCTCATTGACTTGGATCTTCTTGGTTCCACTCTTTACTCAGACTTGGAGGATTCCACGATTCACCCAATCGTGATTTCAGATCATGACCCCATTGAAATCATATTGCGCGGGAAAGACAAAATCACAAGGCCCTACTCTTGGCGTTTTCCAGGATATCTTAGTGACTCAGACGATTTCAAGAATTTCTTAAAAATCACTTGGTCTCAATTTGAGAAAGACAACCAACCCCAAGCCGGGAATGCTTCGCTGATGTGGCTCACTGCCAAGGCAGTGCGGAGGGGTCACATTATTGGCTATGTATCCAGGCAAAAAGCCTTGCACCGCAAAAAATTTCAGGAATTACACTCTAATGTAATGAAAACACAAATCACGCACTCTGCAACACGCACAGCGGACTCCAGACAGAGATTTGCCGAAGCGCAATCCTTTCTTAATACTTTTCTCCAAGGCACTGCCAAAACCCACATAAAAATTAAGCAAAACAAGTTTTTCAGATGGGGTAACAGGATAGGGAAAATGCTTGCAGGCCTGATGAAACCGTGGAAACCAAGACCCCCCATCGCAGCTATACAATCTAACGACACAAACACAAACTGACCCCTCGGACATAGAAAAGGCATTTGTTAAATACTTTGAGGCCTTATATAGTGCAGAACCCTACGACACAGTCAGAACTACATCGTTTCTTTCTGGAATAATCATGCCTGTGGTGACGTCAGATCAGCGGGCTTTCCTTGAATTGGAGATAACAGAGGAATGCCATTACGAACCTAGCAAACGGGAAAACCCCGGGCCCAGACGGTTATTCAGGGGAATTTTACAAAATGTTAAAAACTGAAGTTGTACCCTCTCTTTATCGATTGGTACCAGAAGGGGTTGCGACGAGTTCGCGACTTTATCAACGAAAATACCAGGGAACCCTATACACTCCAAGAACTACGACACACATACCCGAACTTAGAAATTCCCTTTTTCAACCATCTGCAATTAATGAGCTATGTGCACAAAGTGATTGAAGGATGGTCAGAAAAAGACTGGAATTCAGACTTCGATCGGGTCCTTATCACACCCCCATCCAGAAAAGCCCATCTTTCGAGAATATACAACTATCTACTAGAAGATATCCGTTATGAAAACACCACTTTAAGTTTGGCCAGATGGGAATTAAGGGACACTTCACTGACGCCAGAGGTGGTGCTGGGGGCTCTACGGGACGAGCATCGGTTTCTTCCTTCCGCCAAATTCGTAGAAATGTATCTCAAAATAGCACATGATGCCTATCTCACATCTGTTAAGGGACACAAGATGGGGAAATACCTGAATGATAAATGATTTAAATGCGCCTCGCCCGGAGCTGACTTGTACCACTGTACAGTATGTGGGAATGTCGAGTGATCCAGAGATTCTGGACTGCGATTGCGGAATATATCAAACAACACATTCTCCCTCATTTGTGGAAAGCACAGCATGGACCCTATTCGGTTATGTAGACAAGTCTGACAACTACCATACTCAGGGAACATATCGATTACTTCATATTCTAGCAACTGCAGCTCGCAACGCCATACTGCAAGTTTGGCTTCGGCCTACTGGTCCTTCTCCTGAGCTGTTCCATGAGAAACTTTTATTTTTGTTCAAGATGGATTGGATAGAAGCAGCACAGGGAGCTCAAAGTTAAAAAAAAATTCTTCCATCTCTGGGGTAAATACATTGATACCCTGCCCCAAGAAATGAAAGATAGATTAATTTCATGCTTTGGAACCACAACATGGCATATGGCCTAAGAGATGGCGGGTCAAACTCCAATAATTTAATAATCTATCACAAGATAGGAAAGGGACTGAATCACTACTCTAGACTTCTCTTCAAACTACCTTTAAAGGGGTTTTGCCACCATGTAATGTTGACGTGGGAACCTCCAAAATGGGTATTTAATCACTTTTCTAAATATATGTGGTTACAAAAAGTGAAAACTCTGAGAGCTACAGCTTTCCAATCCCCCCTTTGTTACCCAAACTTCCCCTAACACCCTAGGGCTGACAGGGGC
>JAODAL010082361.1:0-11601 GCA_025379985.1 Phyllomedusa bahiana
TCGGGGGGGCGGGGAGTTCTTGGGCCGCCCGGAGACCACTGCGGGGCACGGAGCGCTCGCTCTGTGCCGCCGCAGTGGTATCCCTTCACCTATATGTGCCTCCGGAGGAGTCGCATATAGATGAAGGGATCGCGGATAGTGCCCGGGCCAGACGCAGCGCCTGGACACTGTGCGGCTCACTCGGCCTTCAGTTATACGCGCTCCCTGAGTAGTCGCATATAGCTGAAGCGTCCCTGTCGGCACTCGGGCCATCACAGCGCCCGACCGCCGACAGTGACTCGAGTATAAGCCGAGGTAGAGTTTTTCAGCTCATTTTTTGGGCTGAAAAACTCGGCTTATACTCGAGTATATACGGTATGTCAATTCGGAACACACAAGCTATAAGTGTCAGATACTTTTACCACTAGTGCTCTTAGAAATTAAAAATATTTAGTTACTTAAACAGGCCTTATGTAATAGATACAACCAAGTAGGATAATAGGTAGGTTTCTTGGGCCTCCACTACTTTGGGAGCTAAAGGGGTTTCTCCCACCCACAAACATTTATTAAAATCTTAGCAAGTTTATGAGAATTTGTTGTCTGCTAGGTTCAAGTGAAACCTCAGCTTCCTGATCTGTCATTCATCTAGTAGATAGTAAGCTCATTTAAACTTGTCCTTTCTCCAAGCCGGCTAACACAATGTAATGACTTGCCTACATGGGAACAGAAATTAAGGCATGGTTTAGAAGAAGCTTGTTGCCTACTTCACTGAATGCTCACATGGGTTTGGGAACATGTAAGTACATTAATCACTTTACTGGCTAAATCTGTGTGGCTTTATCTTTGTGGCATATTTATTTTGGGGAATTATCTTTACTGATTTGGGAGAAGCTTTTCAGTTTTCTGTGTGGCTAAATTCTCAATTTCTACCCATGATAATCATGATAATAATGGGTAGAGTTCCATTTCTCACCTCTGGGACCCAAATCTGTTAAAACAAGTCACATAACTGAGACTTCAATAGAGAAAGCCACATTTCAAAATACCACAGAGCTTCTGTACTATATATGGATACAATTAAGGGGTCAGAAAAATTCAGATGAGACCAAAAATGAACTTTTTGGCCTAAATTCCAAATGCTATGTGTGGAGGAAAGCCAATACTGTATATCATCCCGAACACAACATCCCCACTGTGACACATGGTGGGTGCAGCATCTTCATGCTGATGGTGAGAGTGTGTGTGTCACATCACCTTATGCGCCACATGTCATCTTCTCCACCTATCATCATCTGGCAATTATTAAGAGACAGTTTTTAAAAGCTAATATATCAGCTACCACTTCCTTTCCTCAGTCGTATTTATAACAGTGGACATTGGGTACTCCTGTCCCAAAGAAGAGTCCTTTATACCCTCTCATTGTTGAGAGGTGTAAAATTCAGATTGGGCCTCCATCCCTGTATCGCTCCAGCTTAGGCCACAGTACCAGGCCTGCCACGATCTGTCATCCGCAGTCTCCCTCAGTATACAGGTAAAGCAATTTTGGCTTATCACATCTGAAGCATGGCAGAATCATGAGGTATGAGTATCCAGCCTCCATTCTCAACTAGCATGGGTAGATCAGAATATTATGACACCTATATCACCACCACTGAGTACCATGAGTCACGGCCTGCATCCCCTAACATTGCTCTAGCTGTCATCCGACCTGTGCTGAAGTCCTGAAAGCCAATTCTCTACCTTGCTTAAAAATAATCCGCCACTGCGTCCGAGGAGAGATACGATAGGATCCATTGTACAGCTGCCGATGCACCAACCAGACCAGCAGACAACGATTTCCTGCTATAGTCCATTCTCACGTGGGGCCAGAATCAGCACATTGATACAGAGGCTTATTAGTCATTTTATAATACAGTGGGGAAAAAAAGTATTTAGTCAGCCACCAATTGTACAAGTTCTCCCACTTAAAAAGATGAAGAAGGCTTGTAATTGACATTATAGATAGACCTCAACTTTGAGAGACAAAATGAGAAAACACATCCAGAGAAGCAGCCCCAAAGCATGATGTTGCCACCGCCATGCTTCACAATAGGTATGGTGTTCTTTGGATGCAACTCAGCATTCTCTCTCCTCCAAACACGGCAAGTTATGTTTTTACCAAACAGTTCTACTTTGGTTTCATCTGACCATATGACATTCTAGGATCACAAATATGGCTGGCACGGAGGCCCAATTTAGGATAGATATGTATGGAATGCTGGCTGATATGATAGAAAGGCAATATAGGACCGCTACAGTAGCAAGACGCTGTATAAAAGACAAGAGGAGTATGGCACGGGATGCGGCCGTGGAGAGCGTGGAGTGCCATCCATATTTGTGATCCTACTGAGAAATCTTGTAGGCACAACCAAAATGTCTTAAACCCAATCACAGTTTCTCCTGGCCTTATACCCTTGTAACCTTTTTATGTAACTCTCACGCTATATATTAATATAAACATTTTGCATCTTAAAATCAATTACATCCCTGTGTGCTGTGGAATTTTTGCTATTATAAGTAAAAAGTTCTAGTTCGATTAAAACCTTGAACTTTTGAGAGTTCGGTTCAAAGTTCTATTCGAACTTGAACTTTGAACCCCATTAAAGTCTATGGGAGAAGGTGTTCTGGTTATTTATTTTTTTTTTCAGCAAAATTTTTTTTATTATATATCAAGAATTGTACATAACATAATATAACTTTTTCTGAAGCAAAAGAAAAGAAAAAGAACAGCAACAAAATGCCATGTCATAAAACATCAAAAGCAGAAATAGCAATGTCATTATTTTTAGTAATGTTAGATTCAGTTAATAACAACAATACACGTTGAACATGTAAATTTATTCATATATCAGAAAATTTTCAATTACATAACTATACTGGTTTAACTCGTATTTGATATTCTTCATTCAATATGAAAGTGTTGTGATTAGCCTGTTACTTATAGTAAATAGATGTGGTCCAAAGAAGCCAATTATTCTTAATTCTAGCTATGGCATGTGGGGGGTTTACTAAAATAGTCTCACAGCTGTATTGCAAATTTATTCTGTTGAAAAACTTCTGCAAAAGATGGGTGAGAGTTTTTTCCAATGTGAACCTATCGTAATTCTTGTAGCTATTAAAAGCATGAGATAGAACTGCACGGAATGGATGTGGTATGTCATGAAATGTGAGATCTAGAATAGCTAGGTCTGGTGTGAGGTTAATTTTCCATTTGAAGATGTTAAGTAGCAAGTTTTCTAGTTCTTTCCTTAGTGGTTGGATTAGTGACATTTCCACCACATGTGTAATTAAGGACCCTTTAGCACCGCACTGTCTCCAACACAGATATGAGTATCCAGGAGAGATATGTGCTATGCGGGCTGGGGTTAGATACCAGCGAAGATGAACCCTTTCTTGACAATTCAATATGATTGGCACATTTTGAAAATTTGGAAACAATGTTAGCTGCTTTAAGCCAGTTTTCTGTTGTATGGGACTGGGCCAATTCGGTTTCCCACTTTAGGGCGAAAATATGGTTTTGTAGAGAGATCTGTTTTGTACAAGGTTTGGTATGCTGCTGATAAACCTTTAGTATGTCTTTGTTTATTCCAGAGGAAATTATGGAAAGGGGAAAAGTGTTTTAGGGGTATCTGGCCATTCCCATGATTGTATAATATGTCTGATTTGTAAAATAGATAAAAAATTGGTTTCGGGGGATAGTATATTGTTGCATTAGATGTCAAAGGACTTGAGTGTCCTTGGTGATAGAGGTCCCCTACTGCCTCCAATCCATGTCTATCCAGTGTTGTATAGAGACTTCTGGAATGCATTTTTGAATAACTGAAAGAGCGCAGCTTAAGTTTGTCTATTTATACTTTAGGGTTAGGGTTTGAGCAATGATATTTTTGCCAAACTGATGCTGCATGAGAAAGAGTCAAAAATTCAAATTCTGTGGGACTTTTTGCCACTTTGCATGGCAATCAAATGAGCCTTAAAGGATCCCCTGGGAATTGTGGAATTCCTATCTGAGACCAATGTTGGAGTTCAGGAGAATTCCATAAAAGAGATATGGGTTCTAGTTTGGAAACCCAATATTGTATTGCAGGAGGTTTGGGACGGAGAGGCCCACCATGAAATACTCTTTTGATACAGGTATTGTTTTTTAAAATCTGGTCGTTTTGGGCCCCAAATAAATTTCAACTTTTGATTTTGAAGTTTAGTGAGAAAGGAGTGGGAAATAAAAATGGTAAGGATCTTGAGATATATAAGTATCTGGGGAAAGTAGCATCTTAGTTAAATTAATGCGAGCTAGCCAGGAAAGGGGAAATTGGTTAAGTCTATTCATTTTCTTCTGATAATGAAGCACTAATATCCTCCAGATTTTTTTTTATGGTGGTGTTAATGTTTGGGTATATTTTGTTTCCCTAGATAGGGGACAAAAAGAGGTTGCCCAAATAAAATTAATGTTGGGTAGTTGGATTTTAAGGAAGAAGGGACAATTTATAGGGAGAAGTAAAAAGTTTTTTGTTATGTTTAAATTTGTAGATGATATATGAGCATAACGTTCCAATAGGGCAAGTAATACAGGAATGGATTTATCAGGCTGTTGGCACATGATTAAAATATCATCTGCATATAGGCTCACCGTATGGGTATTTTTTTTTTATGGTAACCCCTTTAATTAGAGAGGATTTCCGAATGTATTCTGCTAAAGGCTCAGCGCACAAATCAAAGATCAAGGGTGACAGTGGGCACCCTTGTCTTGTTCCATTGGAAATGGGGAACTTTTCTGAGAGAAATCTGGAGAGTAACCCTGGAAAAGGGGAAAGAGAATATAATGACATTATGGAATTAAATATTGGTCCAAAAAAAGCCAAATTTTAATAAAAACCTATTTCATATAACCCCAATTTATCCTGTCAAATGCTTTCTCTCCGCTAGTGACAGAAGAGCAAGGGTTAGGCTTTTGTGAATTTGCAATTTGCAAGACATCCAAAACTCGCCGTATACCTTTCTCTCGTCTGTCTGCCTTTGATGAACCCCCCCTGGTCCTTGCTGTTTCAGGGATGGAAGGATATCATTGAGTCTGTTTGCTAGGTTTTTTAGAGTATATTTTGTTTATCAGATTTGAGTGTGAATTGGTTTTGTAGTTTGTAACTAGGTCCGTTGATTTCCCAGGCTTAGGGATAGTAGAGATGGCTGCACAAAGCATCTTGCCGGTAGTGTGCCTTTGGTTTGATGGTATTAAAGAGACGGGACAGATGTGGGGATAAGATGGGGAGAAGATTTTAAAAAATACTCATTAGATAGGCCATCTGGGCCAGAGATTTGTTGCATTTTAAATTGTTGATAGTCCTCTCAATTTCTCGGGGTGATATAGGAAGATTAAGTGAAACAAGTTGATCTTTGGTCAAGGGGGGAGTGATTTTTAATTTAAGAATTTGTCAATATCTTCCTTTTGCATGCTGGAATGTTTTGTCTGAACTAAGATTGTATAGTGATCTATAGTATGTTGCAAATGCGTTAGAAATTTGTTGTGGATCGTATATTTTTGGGGTTTTGGGGGAATGTAATGTACGGTATTTGGATCTGGCTTGGATTGTTTTGTCCTTTTGGTAGGAGTCTGCCGGGTTATCACCTTGTAAATAGAAATGTCAACGCAATCTATTTAGATGATTCTCGTATTGTTGTAGATGCAATGTGTTTCAATTGCCTTGGGAAAGAGAGGCAAGTTCTTCCCTCATGTTTTGTGAAGGATTTAATTTAAATTGGGAGTCTAAGTGTTTAATTTTGTCTAAAGTTCAGGGGAGCGTCTTTTCTTGTTACGATTTTCTCTAGTTGATATGTTCTTTAATATTTCCTCTTATATAGCTTTATGTGGGGCACCAAAAGGGTTTTTCTTCTGAAGGTGTCGAAGGAGTATTTATGTCAAAGTATTCTTTAAGGGAATTATTAATTTCTGAGGTTATTTTCATGGATTTAAGTAAAAAGTTGTTCAGGCGCCATGGGGTATGAAAAGGAGGGGAAAACGATCTTGTAGGTAAGATAGGTTGGGCATGATCTGACCATGTGATATTCTTATTTTGAGTTAACGACAAGGGAACAGTGCTTGTCTATTTAGAAGGAAAAAATCAATTCTCGAGTGAGTGTTCCTTGCTGCAGAGTAGTGTGTGAAATCTATTTCTTCTGGGTGGGAATTTCCGCAAGGATCATGTAAATTTTCCTCCAATATTACATTTTTAAGTTCTGGGGCGTTTTTTTAGCAACCCTTTGGAAACTATCTTGTGTTCTATCTATTACCATATTAAAATCTCCACAAATCACCAGGTTACCTTTAAGTAGCTTTTTGGTTTTGGTTGAGAACTCTGGAAACAAAGGATGCCTGATGCTTGTTCGGAGCATATACAGTTTACTAGTGTATATAAAAATTGAATTCAATGTGCATTGTAGAATTATATATCGCCCTTTGGGGTCGAAAAAAAGATTGTATATGGGAAAAAGCAACAGAATTCTCTGATAAAAATTGAGACTCCAGCTTTCTTCAGATCCAGCGCAGAGTGGAAGCATGAGGAAATCTTTTATGTTTAAGTCTAAAGGGATCTTTATTATGTAGGTGTGTTTTCTGCAAGAATACTAAAATTTTGCACGGGATGTGAGTACATCTTTCCATAAAAGTGATCTCTTGAACGGTGAATTGAGACCATTTACATTTAGTGACATAAACTTAATTTCCCATAATGGAGAAGTAAAAGAAAGGGTAGAAACACATATGTAATTTTTAACATTGACATTTCTATAAAAGGGATGTAAGCAGGTCAAGGAAAGTTAAGACATGGCAATAATAAACATTATAAAAAGGAATTAGCTCTAAACATAGAGCCAACATTTGAACTGTTGAAACTGTTGAAAATAGAGAATGCAGTAGAAAATTATTTCCGTCAAACGGAAATAAACAGTGGGGCAAGTCAATTGCCTATCTCAAGAAAAATCATTGAGAAGGATCCTGGAGTGACGCTCCATTGCACAGAAGGAACCGCAAAGCAAGCTTAAAGGATACTAATGAAATTTCAAAACCTCAGTCCTGCTTCTTGATCTGCTGGTCTTATCTGACCACAGAGGTGTGGGTTATTCCGGGTTTTATTTGTTTATTTCTCACTGGAATAGCGTCTGCTGATGATAGAAGGGTTCCAATTTTTCAGGGTAAGGCTGGCCTCTCCTGGAGTGTGGCATATAAATTGGGTGCCATCCCTGACAATTATTAATTTAACTGGGGGGAATCCCCATCGATTTTTGAATATCCTTATCTCGTAGGATTCTTGTGTATGGCTGGAACTCTTTTCCTTTTAAGCATGGTTTTCAGAGGTATAATCTGGGAAGATGGAAATTGCTTGGAAACGGTCTGGGAGCGAGTCTGTCTTTCTTAAAGCCCTTAGAAATTCCTCCTTAATGCTGTAGAAATGTATTAGTGTCTCTCGGAACTTGTTGAGGAAGGTTTTTGGGTTTGGAAATCCTGTGGATCCTATTGATCATTAGGTCTAGAGTTGAAGAAGTTGGCAAGACGAGAGCCATCAGATCTGTTAGGTATGCGTTTAACTGGTCAGGCAAGATAGATTCAGGGATGCCACGGATTCTAACGTTTTTTACGCCTGGATCGGTCCCCTAGGTCAAGAACTTTTGAGGCCAACGCTGAACTTCCTCTTTTAATGCATTATTAACATCAACTAGGGAATTTGAAAAGTCTGACATCTTTTTCTCAATATGTTCAGTGCGGCCGCTAGTGATTGAAGTCTTGTTTGAGCTCCCCCGTCATCTGTTTAATATCAGATTGCAAAGCTGAACGGAAAAAATGAGAACAGTTGTGGAGCAAGGATACAGTCAGAGGCTGGGAATCAGGCAGATCATGCTGTTCAAAATCTACTGCGTCTGCTTTGGAAGAAGGTGTCGGGGAAGATGGGGGAAATTGTAGGCCCCTTCTAATTGAGGATCTGGGTAGCGAGGAGGAGAAGAATTCCGGAAGCTTGGTTGGCTTATTCTTTTGGTTCTTCTTAGAAGTACTTCCCATGATTGGAGAGAGAGCAGAATTTGTGTTGCAGAGGACCTTAGGAAAAAAATGTAGAAGTACCACGTGGGGGAGGTGCCTATAGATATGTTTTTTGTATTTTTTTATCTAACTTCACCCCGCTGGGTTTGCAGATTATAGAACCAGAACTCTGGAAAGAGTATAAATGCCCAGGTACAAAAAATAGAAGTCTGTTGGTCCCTGGATTGGATCAGTGATAAAACTTAAAAACAAGAGTTCTGCAATTTAGCTGTGAATAATTCTGTTAGGATAGTGTGAACAGGCATTTAATGCAGTGTGGAGCCTTCTTTCTAAAGAGGAGGGGCTTGTAAAAATGGTGTCTCCTGCTGTCTTCAGGGAGATAGAAGGCTAAAGGAGCCACAAGTTATTATAAAGCCTGGGAGCAATATGTAGCTTCATAGGTGTGACAAATAATAGTGGGGCAGTATTTCCCAGTGGATGGGTATAAGCAGGTAAAGAGTTTGTAGCTCTGTGAGATTTTCCACTGACCTTATCTTCCATTTGCTCCTTGATTGGCAGAAAAATCCCTGCTGTGCTAAAGTCCTTGTGGTCCTGGGACTGGGCTCTGTAATTCCTTCTCCCAAGGATGAGAGATGATCTGGCAAAATGGGAAGTTTCCTGTCTGATCACTGTG
Source organism: Phyllomedusa bahiana (assembly GCA_025379985.1). Classification (NCBI taxonomy): domain Eukaryota; kingdom Metazoa; phylum Chordata; class Amphibia; order Anura; family Hylidae; genus Phyllomedusa; species Phyllomedusa bahiana. The sequence goes on from JAODAL010082361.1 coordinate 8,712, forward strand.
CTGTAATCATTGGGGAGTATTCCTCAGAAAGGGAAACCCGGAGAGGAGGATGTTGTGCAGCAACTCAGGGCAGCATGTGAATTCAGCAATGGCTGCTGTTAGCTGGGGCTGAGGGGCTCCTCTTTTTCCCCAGGGCTAAGTCCAGTTCTAAAGTACACACAGGGGTCAGGAGGGCGTAAAAACGACCCTCACAGTGAGCTGGTAACAGGAGTGCCAGTTTATGTGCTTGCCTGCAGGTTCAAAGGCTTAGTTGAGCTGAGTTTAAGGAGCATCACAACAGAGCTCACAGGAGAAGCAACTGCTTTAAAAGACCCCCCATTTTAAAATTTTTAACCCCCAAAATATGAAACAATTATAAAAAGTTATGGAACGTGGAGCAAATTTAAGAAAACTCTAAGAGTGAGATAAAAAAGGAGAGGTTAAAATAACAAATTTTTAAAGGAAGAAAAGATGCTGCTTTTAAGAAGGTAGTATAGAGGAGCGGTAACTTATGGGTTTATCCGAGGGGGGATAAGGCCCCTTTACACATTAAAATTAGATTGTGTTTACAAAAAGGAACCCCCAAACTGCAAAAAATAACATCAAGTTATATTTGTTTTAATTGTTTAAAAATTTATTGATATGGGTTCTTTTGAAATTGGTAATATAAGGTTTGGTGTGGGGTTTTCACCCCAAAAAAAAATCCTAACTATTTTAAAAAAAGCTATATTGGTGTCGTGAATTTTTCTAGATTATTCTCCCGCCACATCTTACAATAAAGACACGGGAAAGATGGTCTCAGTGGGTAACCTACAAGCATTTTAGATAAGATTGTCGTTGTTCATTGGTTTGATTTACAGGAAATTTTAATTTTTTTTGTATTATTACTGAAAAATTTTGCTTTTCATAGGGTTTTTGACTAACTTGTTTTTCGTTGTTTTTAAATAATTGTTTTTTTAAGCTTCTAGCCCTTGTAGGGTTTTTGTATTTTTTTTACTGCTGTAAATTTTCTTCCCCCTCAAGGATGCTATCGCATGGACTTACTGAGGCGTTTAGTTATTGTTATCTTTTTGTTATGTCTTTTTTGAAGTTATATGTGTTGTATATCTATTCTTTTCTGAAAATGTCCACTCACAGTCATCCTTAATACCGCGCCACATCTTTCTCTGTTTTCCTGGTTAGCTAAGGGTATCAAATTAGTAGGTAGCCTATATCATCATGGTGTTTTAAAAATTTTTCACACACTTCAAAAAGATTTTGATCTCCCCTGGACCCAGTTTTTTTTGCTACCTCCAGGTTAGGATGGTAAAAAATTGGGGTGGTTTCCCCCTTTTCCCTGCTCCCACTCATTTCTAACTTTCTTAAAAAAAGGGGGCCCTTTTAAAGGGGCCTGTCAGCTGCATATTATACTATGATCACGTCCAATGATCAGCACAAACCAGATTATGCCCTTAAGTGGGAGGGGGAATTGAGGGTGGCCTTTCCTGAGGAGGACTGGATTAAAGCTTTTTGGGTTTTCTTAGTGTTGACGTTTTTTATCGACAAATTTAAATGGGAAAAGGTTTTTATGGGATCAAAATTTTTTTAATCTCGATAATTGGGCAAAATCTGTGCTCTCATTGGATTGCCCCATTTCGGCCACAAAACACCCCGAGGTGGGACCTGGGGGTGTTGAGCCCCCGAGAGTGGGGGCGGTGAAAGAGCTCGCACCTTCCTTCCCATTTTGAAGAAGCCACCAAAATGGTAGTGCGGCAATGCCCTGGTCAGCATAGCTTTGTGGTGTTTTCTTATTTGGAAACGATTGTTGGACACGCTAAAAAAAAACAACAGGTCCGCCAGCGACGGAGGAGGAGACGGAACAGATGCGACACAGAGCCTTTCTCTCCGTCAAACCACAAGGCCACATTTTCACAATTTCACGGTTTCTTGTAGGTTGAGCGTTTTTATCGACAAAGTTAAAAAATGGGCAAGGTTTTTTTGGGATCGAAAATTTCCAGTCATGCGATTTAAGGTTAAAATCTGTGTCATTATTAAAACGGCCTTTTTGGGCTTTCCGTAATTTTGGCGGCAAGAAAATCGTTTACAAAATAGAGCGGGGTGGATGTGTGTGGCGTCATGTGGAGTGTATGGTTGCAATTTGGCTGGAAAAATCACTGACCTCGTTTTTTTCATAGAAACCCCGTTTTTCCCGTTTCAGCCTCGGTCTCTCGCGTCTCTAGGGATAGGACCTGCGCTCTCCTTGGCCCAAAAGTCACGAAATTATTATTTCGCCAGAGAAACCTTCTATTAGCTGTGATCCTTCCCAAATTTTGTTTATTAGAGATTTGAAGATTCATTAGTTAGGTAGAGAATTTTAAAGGGGCATCTCCGCTGTAAATTCCGGCGGAGGTAGAGGGGGGGCCCCGCGGGCGAGCACAGACAAACTCTATCTAAAAAGAACACTGGATAAAGTTCACCAAGATTAGGTAGACTTTTTGTGGGAAAATCTTTATTTTAACAGTTTGCTATTGAAATATTTCCTGGTATTTGGGGAGCCTGAAATTTTTTTGGATTACACATCATTTCTAGTAAATGCAGGTCTCTTTGTTTTGGGCAAAAATCCCTTTTATTATAGTATACATTTCAGTATTGTTTATTTTTTTTTACCCATTCACCTTGACGTTTATATATCCACCTTTCAGTTAAATTAAATCCAGCAATCTTGTAGTCAGCACAGGTTTTTTTGCCAAAAATACCGTTATCATACGAAAAACATAACAGTTACGTGTTTTTTTACTTTGCCACCCAGCATTGTTCATTGACGCAAACATACAGTAAATCTTAAAACGCAATTCTTATTCACCCGGTGAATTGAAAGGTGCAAAAAATACTTGTTCTACGAAAAAAAACTTTACGTGTTTTTTGACTTTTG